>MASP02000657.1:0-37125 GCA_001693025.2 Colletotrichum lindemuthianum | reverse complement strand
GGGGGGGGGGGGGGAGGAGGAGGGGGGGGGGGGGGGGGGGGGGGGGGGGGGGGGGGGAGTGCTCACGGCGTTGAAGTCGTCGTCGGGGAACTTCTCGCAGGGGTGGCGCTTCTGGATGCCCGCGCAGTTCACGAGGATGCGGATCTCGTGGCCGTCGGCGAGGACCTTGGGGACGAGGGCGGCGACGCTCGCCTGCGAGGAGAGGTCGGCGGTGTAGATTGCCGCCTTGCGGCCGAGCTTGAGGACGGCGTCGCGGGTGGCCGTGTTGGACTCGTCGCGCTGGACGAGGAGGACGTCGGCGCCGGCCTCTGCGAGACCGATGGCCACGGCGGCGCCGATGCCGCGGGTGCCGCCGGTGACGAGGGCGGTCTGGCCCTCGAGGGAGAAGAATTGGGCGGACATTTTTTTTGGGAACTTGAGGAGTTTGGAGGTGGGATGAGGGTATCACGAGATGGTAAGGATGGAAAGGTCACACGAGACACACTGGGGGAGAAGGAGGAAGGAAGAGAGATTCGAGCAGAGGAGTGACGATGGGATGGAATTACGTCTGCGGTGGGCCTTTATTGGAGGACTGGTTACCCAGGGAGATGACAAGTGTGAAGCAAAGCAGGCATATGGAGCTGAGTCGTATGCGTCTTCAGACGAGCTCGAGGTGTGTCCTCCGTCTCTGCAGCTTGTGAAGATTCCCATGGATTCCACCTCCCACCAGACATGGATTCCCACTCGGGGGAGAGTTTGGGGCACCGGCCCCGATGTAGAACCTCGAGCCCCTGGCAGTCGACGGCGAGGTGTTTTCGTTACCGAGCCATCCCCGGTCTCGATCACGTCTCGAGCTGTTCGGATGGGATACGCAACGTCGGTCTGCAGGTTTTTCTTGTCAAAATCTTGCCCGAATCGGAGTGTGACGGGTTCGTGCAGGGAAAGAATCGGCAGGTCGCGGTTCACGATGACACGCGGGGCAATTCCTCGCGGCGGGGAAGAATCTGGCGAGGGTAGTGGTGTAGGTACCGATTACCCTGCCTGAGGAGGTACACTACGGGGCTGTGCGGGGCATCCAGCACCTGTGGCATGTGCTACTGTGTACACAATACAAGTGCAGTGCCTGCTGGCCTACCCCTCAGCAGCAGGGATTGGCAGTGTCTCCAACCTCGTCTGACGTCGTTTTCAATGCCAGCTTTGCTGTTTTCAATGCCAGCTTTGCTGGAACTGCAGCATGCGTGGGAACTGTATTATGTAGGTAGCTCTTGTGATTTTTGTGAAAGACTTGCGGTATTATACTGTTGCTCTCAGAGTTTCTTCAGGCGAGTCGTTCAGGCGAGTCGTTCAGGGGGGGAAAGTCAAATATGGCAGAGCTGGGGGATTGAGACGTTGGGGAAGTATGCCTTTCTCCCCTGGACAAGTACGCAGTACGCCCGTCAACTGCTCGACTAAGTACCTAACCTCAAAGCAGCTCGCACCCCCACGTAGAGAGCTTTGTGGGGTTGCTAGGTGGGATTGGCTGGAGTTCTCCCCGCACAGCAGCGCTTCACCACCACGTTGCTTCTGTCGTAAACTCCTTGAATCGATGCCACGGGAATACAAACAACACAACAGCGCATGCCTCGAGACTCGATCCGATTAATCACATGAGCTGGACCAGACAGGGAAGCCGAGTCTTTTGCGAATCAACGACGCTCGATTCATAATAACCTGCTGCTAAGTGAAGCCCGCGGGATACAGACCTCTGACATTGCCTGAGCCAGGTGCTCCGTAGACTTTTTCCCCAGACCCGCCCAGCCCCGGAGCCTGTGCTCTATCGCCTTAGGACATTATTGCCGTGTTTGGTGGCACAAGTCATTTTCTCCAGCTAAATCGACGCCGCCGCGCACTCGGCTTGGATGCTTCGGCGGGCTTTGCCTGGAACGGATGGGTGTCAAACCCACGAAGGCGTCTTCATCCTGCAGTGGGAGGTACATACTGCCCAAGAAGACGTGTCCAGGCACTTCCTCGCGGCTCTTTACCCCTCCCCCTCCCCAAACCCCATGTACCTTTTACCCCTCCACACTGATACCTGCCTTAGTAATTAGTCCTTACCTCATCCTCCAACGATGTGCCTCTTTTCCTCCTCCTCCTCCTCCACCTCGCCCACGATGCCCCTCGTCTCGTCGCAGCCTCTTCCTCGCTTTGCTCCCGGACAGAATGCCGAGCCGCTCACCATGTCGTCCAACTGGCCCATACCTGGTCCAAGTTTCCGCATCTCCACAGGGCCTCCACACGAACCGTCCCATGTCCCCAATCCAAAAGTCTGCGCTACCTCGTGAGAGTCGACACGACTGGGAACCATGCTCGATGCCATTCCCCCACCAACCGTCTGCCCAGCATCCATCCAGTCGGCTACTCAACCCTCCATCACTAACCCGCATTTCCGCTTTGCATCACCGCGTTGACCTCTGACGCCCTTGCTAGTTCAGAGCCGCGCCCGCGCCCGTCTTGGGGGCTCGTGTTATCCGTCGATATCGGACGTCCCTGTCGTGTAGTGTACATCACCTCGGTTCTGACCAAAATATTTTGTCAACTGTCCCTGTCGCCCACTCACTCCCGTCTCTTCGCGCCGTGTCATTGTCCCACCTCCACACATCGTGACAGCTTCATTGTAGCCTCATCTGCCTGAACCACCTCTGCCGTACCGCTTGAACCCATATACCCCCATTTGCACTTCCACATACGAGCAACAATGTCGAGCGTCACAGTCCAGACCTCGGTCCTCCACGCGGCCAAGGACCTCAAGATCGTCAGCATCTCCCCCTCGCCCCCAACACACACCGCGCGACGCTTCTAACCTCCAACAGGAGACGCGAGAACTCCCCGCGCTCGCGGCCGGCGAGGTCCAAGTCGCCGTCAAGGCCACCGGCCTCTGCGGTTCCGACCTCCACTACTTTAACCACTTCGCCAACGGCGACATCCTCGTGAGGGAACCCCTCACCCTCGGCCACGAGTCCAGCGGCGTCGTCACCGCCGTCGCCTCGGACGTCACCAACCTCGCCGTCGGCGACCGCGTCGCCCTCGAGGTCGGCCAGCCCTGCGAGTCGTGCGACCTCTGCGCCGTCGGCCGCTACAACATCTGCAAGGGCATGAAGTTCCGCAGCTCGGCCAAGGCCTTCCCCCACGCCCAGGGAACCCTCCAGGAGCTCGTCAACCACCCGGCACGGTGGTGCCACAAGTGAGTCCTTCATCCTCCTGGAACCTCGTCCTCCTCCTCCTCCGCCATGGTAGAAACCCGCGAATCTAAACACTCCCCCGAAAAAAAGGCTTCCCGACGCCGTCTCCCTCGAATTCGGCGCCCTCGCCGAACCCCTCTCCGTCGCAACCCACGCCCGCGACCGCGCCAACCTCGCCGCCAACTCCTCCACCGTCCTCGTCTTCGGCGCCGGCGCCGTCGGCCTCCTCTGCGCCGCCGTCAGCAAGGCCGACCAGCAGCGCGTCGTCATCGCCGACATCCAGCCCGACCGCGTAAAGTTCGCCCTCGACAACGGCTTCGCCGACGCCGGCGTCGTCGTCCCCGCCCTCCGCCCGCAAACCATCGAGGACAAGCTCGCCTACGCCCGCGACGTGGCCGAGAAGATCAAGGCCGCGGAGATTGGCGGCCAGGCCGTCGGCGAGGTGAATGCCACGTACGAGTGTACCGGCGTCGAGACGTGCATGCAAACGTCCATTTACGTACGTAGCCCCCTCTGGGAACTTTGTGTGTGTATCGTGTGAAGAAAACTGACAGCGTGCGCTCAAGTCCACCCGCCCCGGCGGCAAGATCCTCATCATCGGCATGGGCACCCCCATCCAGACCCTGCCCATCTCCGCCGCCGCCCTGCGCGAGGTCGACTTCATCGGCGTCTTCCGCTACGCCAACACGTACCCCAAGGCCATTGACCTCATCGCCACCAAGCCGCGGGGCCTGCCGCCCCTGGAGAAGCTCTTCACGCACAGGTACAAGGGTCTCGGCACCATCACCGACGCCTTCAGCATGGCCGGCAAGGTCAAGGATGAGAGCGGGAACCTGGTGCTCAAGGTGCTCGTGGACACGTCGAATTAGAATGCCGGGGGAAGAGGGTGTTTTGTGGTGTAAATATCTAAAAATGAATGATTTGGCGTTGAAGAGATGCTTCTTTTTTTCTCCCGGGGTCGGGGTTTGATGAAAGTGTGAAGTTGTAAAATGAGTGAGGGGATTGGGGTTTGTGGAGGGGCTGACGTGATGTGTAAGTCGCGTTGCACAAGTGAAGATGAGAGCACTCGACGCACGACTGTAGCTCAAAATCGCATCAAAATTTACTTTTCACCCGTGAATTCTCCGAGTAGATCAATAACAAGATTTGTCCAAACAACAAGCAGTCAAAAAGAGCTATACATGCTACTATAAGAGTACTCCATCACATCGTCACGGACAAGTACTGCGCTAAATCATTTCTATTCATTTCTCTATCCCGTCTGCACGTCTCGCTTCTCTACGACTTGTCGGGGAATCCAAAATCGATGCCAAAGGGCGGGTACACGTATCGCTTCAGCTCGCCCTTCTTCTCCAAGTCATCGCTGTACGCACGCAACTCCTTCTGGTCCTCCTCGGTAAGCTCGACAATGTCCTCGAGGTTGGCCTTGATGCGGGCCTCGGTGACGGATTTCGCAATGACGGTGCTTCCGCGGGCGACGTGGTAAGAGAGCAGCACGGCAGAGGGGCTGACGCCGCGGCGCTCGGCAATCTTGACGACGGGGTCGGCGGAGAGGAGGGGACCGCCAGTGGAACCGAGCGGGGAGTAGGCCATGATGTGGATTCCCTTCTCGCGGCAGAGGTCGACGATTTCTTGCTGGGGGAGAGAGGGGTGGTTTTCGATCTGGTTGACGGCGGGGACGATCTTGGCTCGGGGGAGGAGCTGGTCGAGGTATTTCTTGGAGTACTGGGGGTGTTTCGTTAGTTGGTTGCTCACGAGTTTGGGTGGTCGGAGGGTTGATGGGGGTCGAGGTGAATGGCGACGGGGTCGATGGAGGACGGTAGACTTACGTTGCAGACACCAATGGAGCGGACCTTGCCCGCCTCGACGAGCTTCTCGACGGACTTCCAGGTCTCGACGTGGTCAAAGTCGCGGAGAATGTCACGGCTTCCGTCGGGCTTGGTGGGGAATCTGTCGTGGTTTCCTGCACATATCGTCAGCTTCTTCTTTCGCCCCCAATCTGTTCCTCGACCGTGTGTTACTTACCCTCAGGGTTCATGGCAACAGGCCAGTGCTATAATCATGGTCAGCGTCCACCGTCCCAAAAAACGTTCTTGCACAGCAAAACCTACAACAAGGTACAGATCAACATAGTCCAGTCCCAAGCTCTTCAAGCTCTTCTCGAGACCCTCCTTGACGCGCTCGTCGCTGGTGGTGTAAGTAGCCCACAACTTGGTGATGACGAAAATGTCCTCGCGCTTGACGCCCGAGGCAAAGGCCTCCTTGAGACCCTGGCCGACCTCGTCCTCGTTGCCGTAGCAGTAGGCGCCGTCGATGGCCTTGTAGCCGACCGAGAGGGAGTAGGAGACGGCCTTGGCGACCTCGCCGGGGGCGGACTGCCATGTGCCTTGGGGTGATCTGTCAGCTTCCCTTTCTTCTTCGGACACTTCATGTGGATGGAGCATGCGTACCGAGGGCGACGGCGGGAATCTCGTAGCCCGAGTTAAGCTTGAACGTCTTGGAGGCCATTGTGATGTCTGTTTTGAGGGTATCGTGGGAAAGAAGCAAAAAGGCGGGGGCGGGGTAAATGGGCAGAGGCTTTTGTGGTTTCCAGCAAGACACGGTCTTTTATAAAAATAAACACGAGGGGAAAGAACAGTCGGGTCAAGATCAATGGAGGGGGTTTACGAGACGTCACTTCCTTTTCAAAGTGCGAGTACCCCTCGGTATATATATCAACGGTTACCCCGAGCTGGGGCGGCTACCTACACGACACATTGGGGAAAAGAGGGCCATCAGGGTTATCTGTCACCATCCCCAGGCGGGTAAATCCCTTTCCCTGCCCCTCGTCTTTCCTAGGTAACAAACCGCGACCTGCTCTTCTCTGCTCGGGCTAGGATGACGCCGCCGCGGGTCCAGCTACTCCAGACATGTCCCTCGTCTGGGCTTCTCGAGTCTGGGGTGGGTTTCCCCGGCGGTTTGCCTTCCCCACCCTACACTTTTCATCGGTGGTGGATACCTTTCGAATTTCCATAATCCATTCATGGGATAATTCTCTAGTCAGTCGGGCCAGGTCTCGGGCATCGTTGCGCCGAGTCATGGGCGGAGGGGACCCCCACTGGTCTTGGCTGGTGTTGGTGAAGAGCTCAAGGAGATTGAAAGGAAACAGGACCAAAATAGGGAGAGAAAGGAAAAGTATCTAGCATGTGGTGTAGCTAAGATCTTGTGTAGAGTACTGGCATGTCTCTGTTCCATCCTGCGCCGTGTTCCATGTACGATGCTGCCGAAGGGGCGGACCGGAGCTAGGAGCTGCTGTTCGTTGACAATTGCCCTTTTTTCCTATCGCGAAGTTCGTCTCGTTCTGGACGGGAAAACGCTCCGGGACCAAGCCCGAGGTCCACTCCACTGGCGGGTGGTAGGGACCTGAGGTGCGCTACCTACCTAGTACACAGTACCTTACCTTACCTTACGATCTTACCTAGTAGGCAGGTACCTAGCAATGACGTGTATCTCTACCTGTACAGGGTACTTGTACCTGAGCGCAGACCTGCAAGTCGACTGTACAGGCAACTTGCCCCCACCATCATCACGATGCAAATGCATAGCGCCCAAGCTCGGGGTCACTATGGATATCAAGGATATCAACAAGAGACAGATGCTCGACGTGACCCGGCAACAGATGCGCTGATCATCGCAAAAGCTAACCTCTTTTGTGATTAAAAGATCTAGTAATAATATGCAAGCAAGTAGCTCTATGGCGGCGCCGCGCCCTCGTCGCAATGTCATCGTACAGCTGGCCGCGTCCGCTGCCGCATTGGTGTTACAGAAGCCAACGCCATTCGCCCTTTCGCACATCCAACTCCCATAGTCTCCGCCCGTGTTTGCGCTGGTCTCTTAACCTGCGATGAGGACCCAAAGTCTGCGTGTCTGGTTAGTTGGCAATCACACATCGTCGGGGAGCTGATGACCTACAGAAAGAAGATCATGAGCACGCCAAACATTTTCTGTCGTCACCTTGTTAGCTATCCGACCTCTGAAAGCAATGGAATATGGATGTCACTTACCGCAATCAGCCACCTGTTGCTGGAAACACGCCCCCAGTACTTGAGGAGTTCTGCAGACTGTCAGAACCACGTCCTTTTTTTGTGACATGAATGTCCACTCACCCCTTTGCGCTCCCTCGACGTTATCCACGACATCCTCCGTATTCGCGTCGATGCGCTGGATCATCTCGCTTTGCTCCGACACCATGGTTGCCAGCTGGCCGAAAATCTGATGCTGTTAGCTCGAGTGGAGGACGGCTGTCAACGCATGGACTTACCGATCCAAGCTCCGCGATGGTCGACTCGATGTTTTCTATAGCCGCACCTCTCTCTTGGATATATGTGTTTTGAGGTTGCGCTTCTTCCATGAGAAGGAGCTGCTCGTCGCCTGGAGGGTTCAGAGACAGCAGGTCTGCGCCCGGTGATGGGGTCCCTCGGTGCGGTGTTCCGTACAAAGGCGACGCCGATTGCTGCAGAGGAGGCTGCGCGTGTTGCGCGACACTGGAGATGAACTGCCGCCAGTGTTAGCATTCCTCCTTTGCGTGTAAAGAGACTGCCAAGCGCACGTTGTCTGTTCTTGACCTCGAGGCCTGGATGTTCTTGGTCCTCTCCTCCAACACATCCTTGAAGTTGGCAGACACATCAGTGAGCTTGCCCTGCAGCATGAAGACGACGTTCTTGTTGTGCTCTCCCTCTTGGTCGGCCTTGGGGTGTTGCTGCCGCGTCAGGACCTGTAGGTTGCCGATCTGCTGGTTGAGGGAGCTGAGGTCTTGCTTGATGATGTACGTGAGCTCGTTGATCTCGACCGGCCTGTCGTCAAATAGCGTTCTGCGGCGAGCCACTGCAATCACATGTCAGTGAACAGCCTACAAGGACAACGTTTGACGGAGCAAACGTACGCGATGCCAGCTTCTCCAGCTTGGCCATGGTAGATGAGATGCCCCGTCCGATCTGCGCTGCCTGTCGCGCAAAGTCGGATCTCCTGGGTTTCGCATCGCCATCGGCGGCGGCCTTTTGTTCGTCGGTCAGCAGCGATCGTCGTTGGGCGCCGAGCTTGTTCGCGGACTGGCGACGCTGCGCCTGGGCGAGGACCGACTTGAACTCAGAGGTTCGATCCTGTATCGATGCGACCGCCATCGTGAAGTCGTCTATGGCTGGGTCGTGCTTAACGGAGGTAGTGGGGAGCGGCCGGCGCGTATAGGTGTCGTCGAGGCCCGTGGATTAGATGCCTGGGACGGTCTTTGCGATGATGAAAACGTTCAAGTGGATAGTCAGGGGCGGGAGATTAGCGGGTTCGGAGTCGTCGGGTGAAGCGTGGGTTCTGCTGTGCTGGCTGTACAAGAAGAAGCGATGTAGTGACTGCGCCGAGATCTGGTCTTGCGACGATTGTCTAGTCGGGTTTGGCGATAAGGTGGCAAAGGTAGCAAAATACACAAAACAAAAGCCTTGCTTCAATCGTGTTCGTCGGCCCAGTGTTTAGTCTATAGATTCAGGTCCAGATCTTGTGAGGTAGGTAGGTCCAGGTCCAGAAGCTGAGGTGCTACCTTGAATTCCTTGGGCTGTCGGCGAGTCGGGGCCAGGGTGTCCGCTCCAACCGCCAACGTGGTTTTTTTGTTTCGGAAGGCAGAGCGCAATTACACATGCAGCGAAAGCTGTGGCTGGAGCTTCACAGCACGTGTGAGCGACAGCTATCGCCGGTGGCGATAGCCTAGAAGCACCGCCACGTCTAAAATTGGATGCATGGCGCCGCTGGGTGACGGAGATGAACCGTGCCCACTTGGGAGATGGTGTGGATGGATGGCGGATGGTTCATCACTTCATTCCAGAGGGTGCCTTACTCACCACCAAGCACAAGGTCTTACCTACCAGCCGTGTACTGTATTCCTTACACGCTAAGGCACATTACCTAAGACGACATCGACAACTGCGACTCTGTTGCAAGGGCAGAGCAAAAGCATCGCGTAATCTGTGGAAGATGAGGGTATGCCAGCTATGATGTCTACTCCTTCGGTAGCCCAGCTTGCTTGCTTGCTTGCTTACTCCCGACTCGTGCTTTCAGGCAGGCTAACGTCGTATGCCTCTGCTGTACAGTCGCAACACGGCATTGCATCTCGAGGCTGCATTTGAAGACGACACAACGGTTGGACACGTCTCTCGGAGGTGAGATTAAGGTAACCAGCAGCCTTGTTTGACGAGCCACCTCGCTTTTGTCGGTTGGACGCTGTAACACCATGCGCTGGTCCCATCCGTGACATTGGACGGGTAGTGGATCTGCCTATTCGGTGACGGTCACCATTTGCGACTCTTGATTGCCATTGTCCGTGATGGCGCTTCTACCCACGGACTGGAATGGCCACAACGATATGCTTGCCCATGTTTCTGCTTTCGAAGTGCCGTCCTGCTGCACATTCATGCATTATCCCGCGCTTCCGCCCTCACAGACTTGACATCAATCCACGCGCAGAAGCCGGCCAAGCCACTTCGCAACGCCTTCGCCCCCCCTGTTTCCGTCTCTGCATGCTGCGTGAGGTAGCATTCAACGGCCTGCGTTTCCTGCCACGACCAGACAGCCAGCCTTCCTGGGCTGCCATTGGAACAACAACCCAAGTCGATCCCCTCTTTTTGGCACGACCAACGGCTCCATCCTTCGAGCTTTCAAGTACTGCTCAGCCCGACCTTTGCTGCAGAGTGACATTTGGCCGACGTTGGCACAAGGATATCCCGGCACAGAGTACGAAGTTGGATGCGCTGCGGCAGCCTGGACTGACCAGCCCAGCTGAGAAACGACGCCAGTTCCGCTTCTCCATCGCCTTTATCGCACGCAGCACACCCTACACTCGCTACACTAATTAGTAGCCAAGTCGTACGGGGAAACGCTGCATAAACGTGTGAAGCCAGTCGAATCGTCCTAGGTAGCCCAAAGCCACGTCCCCAAGCCCCCAAATTATCAACCCGTCTGTAGTCCACATCTCCAGCAAAAGTTGTCCTGGGTCAGGCTGTCGACCTACACTACTCCGTACATACATACTACGACATCCTCCGAGTGTACGGCCTGTTCGTTCCCCCTTGCCCAGCTTGAACTTTGGCCCCTCGTCTTCTACGACCTGCTTTGTCTGTTTTCTCTTGTTTTGTTGCTTTCACCTTCTTCGAAAAGCCTCTCATCTCGTTCTTTCGTCCGAGTCAGCGCCCGCAATCGCCGTGGACCCCCTAGGTGGACCATCTCCAGCCGCACCACCCATACAACGAACCACCACGCGCCTAACGGTACCCGGCGTCGATTCGCCTCGCAGCATTGCCGAAAAGCATCGTCAAAGATATGAACAGATAGATTGTCTGCACGCGATACCCAGACGACGCGATGGACCAGCATAATTATGGCTTGAGGCATGGCCAATCGCCAATGTGGGTGATTCCCGGCCATCCCGAGGTCCACCTACCGTGGATCGCTTGTCGCGATGTTTGCTAACGGCGCATTCTTTCAGGAGCCCCGACACACCGAGCGCGTACAAGACGAACATTAAAAGAAACAAGACCAAGAAATGGGTCGAGGCCAAGACCCATAACTACGATGGCGACGACTGGGGCAATGACTTCGAAGACGACGAGCCCGAGGAGCCGGTGCCGCCTCTGAGGCCGATTCAGGGCCTCCGTCAACCCAGTCCCAGCCAGGCGACGACAGCGACGCTCCCGTCCAGCCTGCCGCCGAATCTCCAGCCGTCGGCTCCCATTCCCGTGCCGTCGATGCGTCCGCCTCAGCCGGCCGCCGGCGAGTCCAAAATGTCGACCAGTCCTCGTGCCACTGCTGGGTTACCTCCTCTGCAAATCGAGAGCAAGCCGCAGGCTGCACCCATCGTTGTACATCCAGTCCCGAGTGAACCGAAGCCGTCGGTAAATTCTGGTCCGTTGTCGATGGACAGCGCCTCGGAGAGGCCGCCGTATGAGCAGATCGTGTCTTCAAAGTCGTCCGGCGTCGGTCCAGGATCTGGATCTGTCGCCGGTCGTCAGGAACCTCCGAGGAGCACACCGCCACCCGCCGGAGGTTGGCGACCGTCTCCGCCGCCCGTACAACCCGTACAACAACAGGCTCAACAGCCCGCCGCCCGGTTCCCACCTCGTAAAAGTAGCATGAGCCAGCAAGAAGCTGAACGTCAGGCGAGCTCCCGATCCAGCTCCGTGAACCCATCGCGGCCTGACCAACGAGCGGCATCCCCGGCGAGGGTCAGGTCTCCATCCGCTTCGAACACAAAGGCAGCGCACTTTATCCGTCCATCGGACATCTATCGCCGTACGGAAGATAGAGGGCGTGGATCTGTGGATTCCGGCAGACCAAGCGTAGACAGTTCAAACGGCCCAAGGACCGACCGATCAGTTTCGCCTGCAATCGTAATCCCTCAGTCAGCAGAGCCCAATGAGCAGACAAGACGTGGGAGCTTGGGGAAAACGCAGAGCGAAGAGCCTGGCGCCCCTCCTCAGGATCAACGACCCGTGTTGGAGCCGGTTGTTGAAGGAAAGAGCGAGTATGGCTTCGATGGTCTGATCAGCCAATCTCAGGCACAGCTTCCATCACAAACCCAAAACCAAACGCAACGCCAACCTCCGTCTCAACCTTCCCTTTCTGCCAGCCCTCTCCCTCCTCAAGCCAACCTACCGCTTCCTCGACGTCCGACCGAAGCGGAGGCGGACCAACAACGTCGTTATTCCACCAGCCCTCGGTTGCCAGATTTGGCGCGTGTGTCTCTGTTTGGAGACGACTTCTTCTCCAACCCTGAAAAGCTTGCCGGGGATGCACCTCCCATGCCAGCATTGAACCCCAACCACGCAGCCTATTCGTCTGGTAACACGCCTTCAGACGGTCCCTCGGCAACGCTGGTCACACCTGAACCCAAGTCTTTGCTGTCGTCCACCAGTACCACCCCGCAGCGTGCTGAGTCACCACGCGAGCCTGAACAGGCTGAAAGAAAGGCGTCGATTTCTCCTGCGCGACATTCTCCCGCCAGCGAATCCCCCAAGTCTGCTCTGTCCGATCTGCCCTCTCAACGGTCGCGCCCCTCCATTCCGGGTGGCTGGGTCACCGAGACGCGTTCTGTCAACGAAGTGCCGACACCGCCTGCTGTCGCCGAAAAGAAGATCCCGACTGTCGACTCCGGCAACGTTTCTCCCATTTCGGAAAACGAGGATGATGAACGACGTGGAAGTGGCACCGTGACAGTCAAGGACAGAGTGTCGATACCTGTCTCTATCCCCGAAGCTTCGTCGCGCGTGTTTCTGACGCAACGACATGCAGACGACAAGGGTGATGCTGACATTACACCCTTGGCTCCATTGAACCCTCGACCGTCTGACAACTCGCCGTCAACATTTGTGGCACCAGAAAAGCTACAGCGCGAATCTACAATGAGCACCATGGCATCTCCTTCTCCGGTCAAAGAGAGCGACAAGCTTAGAGAAGAGATTATGCGCAGCCTAAGCCCTGTCCGTCCCACCGGCGAATTCGGCGGCTTTGGCAGCAACAATAATAACAACCACAACCACAACAACAACAACAACCACCTCCGAACGCCCGCTCATGATGATGAGGATATGGGTCCTCGCGAGAGCACCTATTTACACGGGGTATATGATGACTATTGGACTGCGGGCGATGATAAGTCTGACATGGCTGACTTGCCTTCCAAGGCGGCGCATAATGCGAACCCCGCTGCGGCAAGCAAACTTTCCGACGTTCCTCCTTTGAGCCCCCGGAAGGACGCCTCGGGGACTCCTCCGACACTCGGTCGGCGATTTTCCTGGGAGGCGGGTTCGGAACAGGTTACGCCGGGTCCCAGCGAAGTCCAGCAGAACCCATTGGCCGACTCTCAAACTGCGGCTGTCGTCATCCCGTCCACCGCCCAAAAACCACCAGCCGCACAGTTCGAGGACGCCAGAGCCACTGAGCACGCGCAGCCTTCCACGACTACGGACGAGTCGCGCATCGATGTGCCGCGGAATTCAGGCACCATGTCACACCAAGTGTCGCAGGTTAGCTCCGTCCCGAGAGACCGTCTTGGTTCTGAAGCCATCGAGCCTCCGTCGCCAGTATCAGACCACAACGATAAGAACACCAGCTGGGCCGCAGCCCCCAGCCGGTTGTCGCTCGCCGAAGAGAAGTCAACGGTTCGGATAGCATCTAATCCAGTGTCGCCCAGCCCTCCGCCGGGTGACCACCCGGCCCTGGCCCAAACCTCTGAAGCCAGTCCGCCGCCTGCGTCTCCGGAGCCATCGTTGCGGCAGCCTTCTGCGCCTGTCAAGATGGCAAACTTTAGAGATATCATGGAGCTTCCAAGTGTGTCGGATAGAATCGCCAAGTACAACGAGACCCGAGCACAGTTTGCGGTCTTGGACTCGGGGTTGAATGACTGGCTGGTGAACCTCAAAGCTCAGCAGCCCGAGCACGCCAACGCGACGGCATCTTTCGCAACCAATGCTGCCAGCGTTGGACAGTCACAGCCGTCGCCGACGGCGTCTCAGCCCTCTTCACAGCAGCCGTATTACCAGCAATATCTCAACGCAAGTTCGTCCAACGTCAACCAGATTCCGTCGGGCCGTTCTCCTGGGAGCATCGCGCCCTTGGGATCATCACCCGGAAGCGATTTCAAGCACTCGAGCGGTCAAGTCGGAGCGAAGGGCAAGGGGCTGTTGCTTGCGGCGGGTAAGGCGGGTAAAGGTCTTTTGAGCAAGGGCAAGAGCAAACTCCGTGGCACTGGGGACAAGGTATTTCTTTAACATTCCTCTCGACTGAGGCATCACACATCACAGGGCAGTGCACTGCATTCTTCAAATGGTCGGGTGGACCGTTCGGTTTCGTTTTCTTCACACGCCGTTTGTCATTTCTCTTTCTCTTCCCCTTCGTAATCGCTCATGATCCATGTCCGTCCTTGGCTTGAGACGGCCGGACTGTATGAATAAGGAATGCTACGACTTCATTTGCACGATCATGTAACCCCTGTGGTGCCTCGGATATTTAAATTACTCTTCATGTGGCATTTGCGGTGATCATATCTAATTGCTTGTTCTCCCACAGGGCGACTTGTCTCCTCCACTGGCCCCATCCCAGTCCAAGACCAAGGCAGAGCGGCGTACGTCATGGGGCATTAACCTAGGGTCGCGTTCATCACCCCGTGCCGAGAATCATGGTCATGGCCACGGTCACGCGCATTCGGCGTCGTTTTCAGGATCACTATCGGGCCCGGCTCCCTCGTCACAGACCATTCCGGAACATCCGGCATCTCAGACTCCACCACCTCAACTACCCCAGACCTCGCGCACATCCCCAATCGAAACCTTGACTCAGGGCACGCATAAACGGGACTCTATTTGGGCCCCACCCCGTCCCCAGACCCCCAAGCGTGTTGCCGGTGCCGGGACAGAGAGTGACTCGGAGCCGGTATCGCCGGTCTCCGAGACCCAGGTCCGCAAGCAGGGATTCATCGCCGGCGACGGGCCCGACTACAGCGGAGGTGACCTGCATGTCCCGAAGCCCATCAGCAAGACCCAGCCGTCGTGGGATCCGTTCACGGGCACGCCCTTGGTTGAGGAGGAGGGTTTCGAGATGGGACGGTCCAGAGATCCGAGCCCTCAGAAGCCCGGTGCTGTCGCTGGTGCTGCCGCTGCCGGACAACCGCAAGCAGCTGCGACATCAAGGAACATCAGGAATGACGAAAACTATGACGACTGGGTTGTGGTGTCGCCGCAGTCGCCTCCTTCTGGACACGCTTACTTGGTGTCTCCCGAATCGCCTCAGCTGAGGCGTTCGTTCCAGCCTGCTGAGACGACCAGAGATATATCTGCAATAGAGGACGAACCGAACAGGGCCATCAGTCAGGGAGTTTTGTCTTACCCGCAGGAGGTACAACCTCAGGGGCCGCAGCCTCAACGACAACTTGAGCAGCAGCAGACCCCGCAACAGGTGCAGTATCGGGCTCAACAGCCTCCAAATCAGCACCAGGCCCAGCAGGCGGCTCAGCAGCAGGCCGAATACCCAACACGCCACCAATTGCCGTCGCAACAGCAGCAGCAGCAGCAGCCTCAGCGTCAGTCTTCTTTCGTTGGTTTACCTCCCATCAGACGGAGCTCCACGTTCGGTGTCAATCTCACAAGAAGAGCCAAAAAGCGCTTCTCCCTCGACGAGGATGACGACGAGCCTGTTTTCGTGTCGTCTCCGGTGGGTACCTCTACAGAAGACCACTTCAAGCCTGATGCGCCTGGCCCATCGCATATCCAACAAGCACAGCCGTACCAGCAGGCCAGTCACCCTGCTCGAATCCAGACTGGCCTGACTGCTACTCGCCAAGACAGTCATCAAGTGGCTTCGGCCACCTCTACCCAGGCAGCCACTCTCGCAACTGAGAGCACTGGTGTCGACTGGAGAATCGGCGATGAAAAGAGACCTCTAGACCCCAAGTCTTCGTTCCGACCGGGCGGCCCCGTGCCAGAGCCCATCAACACACAGCTCGCCACGCACAACGATGGGCGACATGGCGGACCCGGCATGCGCTCGCAGCAGGGCATGATGCCTTCGGCTTTTGGTGGAAACCCAATACAACACCTGCCGCCCCAAGGCCCTTGGAAGCTTGAAGAGTCACACTTGTCTGAGCCACTGGCGACCAGCAGGAACCGTGGGTCTGGCTCAGCATCTCCTGCCACACCCTACTTTGGCTTTGACAAGGAGACCGGGGTGCCCTCGCCGACAGCACCACGACAGGAGACACAGCTTCCGCCTCGCCAGAAGTTCTCGGAGGTGCCTCCTTCATCAGCTCAGAGGTATCCTGGCTTATTTACTTCGCCGCCTCACGGTTATCCCGGTCCCACATCTCCCACTGGCCCAAGAGGCTCTTCGGAGCTAGGACGCCAACTTTACAGTCGGGACAACTCGCTGCAGAGAACACGCACGGCAGATTCGGAAGTCAGCAGTGTCGAACCTTCGGGAGATGAAGAGCGTGGCCGAAAGCGTGGCTCGGGATTCTTCAAGGAGATTGGTGGCCGATTTTCGCGGACGTCGTCCAGAGAGCCGCCCAACTTCAAGGATGATACTGAGCCCCTGGGTCAGCATCACGCCTCCGACGTGAGAGGGGACGAGGTGTCGGAGGCGAGTGTTGCGACGGGAGATGTTCAAGAGCGTGGAAGACGACGATCCAGCATGTTCTTGAACTTGAGGGGGTCTCGACCTTCCGACGCAGGAGTGGCTCAGGTCCATGACGGCAATGGGGCCACGCCGTCACCAAAGGCTAGTCCCAAACCTGTAGCGTCGCCAATGATTCACGAACCTCCTCCCACCGAGAGGAAGCGGTCACTCTTGGGACCGCTCAGCAACGAATCTTCTCCGGGGCTGCCAGATCTATCACATTCGTCGACGTCGACTGGCTGGAACGAAGGGGCAGGCCCAAGCAGAGGTCCTCCGAAGAAACGATTCTCGGGTCTAGGCAAGGTCTTTACCCGCTCTGCGACCCAGCAAGAGTTGCTACCGCCTCCAAAGCCGGGTACCTCTCACTCGGCCATGTCCTTCCACAGCAACCATTCCGGGGCATCTATGAACCAGGCAAGTCAGCAGGCTCACGGTAGAGAACGTGGCAACACTACGGGGTCCGGACCGTTCTTCAACATGCAGCCAAACAAACACTTGCAGCCTGTAGGCGAGGAGGACCGTGGGCGTAGGAGCTCTGCCAGCGGCTTCTTCTCTGGTTTGTTCGGCCGATCAGCCAAGAACCAGGATGCCCACCCAATGCCCTCACCGGGACATCAGCAAGTCGGCCAGGGTCCTACGCAATTTGCACAGCAGGCTTCCAAACTAGGACCAACCCGCAATATGGGACCACCTCCTATGAGAAGTCCCCCACCGCAGTTGGGCCAGCAGCAGCAGCGATTTGCTTCTCAGGGAGACGCGATGGAAGTGCCCGGAATGAGTGACCAAGTCCAACAACAAGCGTCACGGCCCTACCAGTGGCAATCGGATGGACCGGTTGGGCCTTCCTCTCGGTCTCCACCACTTCCAGGATGGGCTCTGGACACGCAGCAGACCACCACTTCTGCCGCCTCCCAGGAGCGCCAAGCTCCTACTGCAAACGATGAGGTTCACGGAGGCGCTGTCGTGGACGCCCAAGATGTCACGAGCTCTCAAGATAGTGCTGGCCAGCTCCGGAGTCGAGGACCGTCACCCTTGCCCAGAGCCGAGAGCTCCACGCCTCCTGCCGTTCAAAGCCATTATTCTCCTGTTATGTCTCATCCCAACGAACACCGCCATCCCTCTCCTTCAACCGCTCAGATTCAAAATTCACCCCGCCACGAGGAGTCAGCAGGTCTCCTCGGGGTGCAGCTGACGGATGGCCAGGTGGTTGACGCAGGACGACAGTCGCCCATGCGCCTCGTTGATGGAAGGGGCCAGTTCAGTGAGGATAAGATGGCACCTCCCGCCCAAACACAGGCCAGCGCTCCTCTCGCTCTCGGCATTCAGGGACTTGATCATGCTGGACAACAGACGGATCAACCCCTGATGCCTCCGCAAGCCCCCGCGGCAACCCGAGCGCCATCACCCAGTGCCAGTGTTCAGCAGCCGTCTGTCTCAGCTTCATCGAGGCCTCCAGTCAACCATCAAGCGCAAGCACCCGTAGGTAATACTGCAGCTGGGCAGTCACATCCCTCGGTCTCACCCCCAGCCCCACACGCTCCGGTCAACATGAGCCATGTTCAGCACCGTGGACCTGTGTCTCAGCAATACTCGCATCCCCAGTTCCAGGGACCACCGATGCAAGATCCTCGTATAATCGGCGAGAGGGGTCAAGGGCAGCAGTTCCAGCAGCCCCACCCGAATCAGCGGTCTCCGCCGCCCTTCCTCGCTGGACAAATACCTCATCACCTACAACAGAGCTTTCACGAGCAAGATACTGCCGATCCAGGCTCAAAGTGGTTCAGGAACAGGTCTGCAACACAGCCTACTCCCCCCCAGCCGAAGCAAAATCAACCCAAGCAGTCAACGGCCAAGGCTTTGTTGAACGCCTTCAAGAGATCTTCAAAGCAGCCAGAGGCCCGGTCTCAGCAGTCTCAGCAGCCGCACCAGGCACCGCATCCGCAGTCGTTCCAGATGAGACAGGGACAGCAGAGGATGCTCCCGCCTGGACAGCAAGGCCAGCGCGGGCCGGGACCTCAGCAGATGCAAGGATCCCATGTGATGTACCAGCAGCAGCGTCCGCCCCCAGGGCCTCTGGTACATCGGCCTCATCATCAGCACGCCGTATCCAGCGCGAGCTCCGACATTTCTCAGGGGTCGGGCGCTGCGATGACTCGACCTCTGCCTGCTATGCCGCAACCTCAGCCCTATGTCGAGCCTCGATACGACCAAGTTCCTATTCCACAGGGCTACTCTGCGGTCCATGGCGAGGGAGGAGTGGCACCATCGCCTTACGACATTGGACACCCTTCTCCTCCGGCCCAGAATCCGTACCAGCAGCTGCCGCCGATGCAGCAACAGACTCGGGGTCAACCGACGGCACAGAGACACCCGTCTGATATGACCGTGTACAGTCAGCAGCCCCAGATGCCTCAGAGTCAGCATCCACAGAATCTGGGCCAGCCTGGAGCGACTCTTCAAGGGGATGGCCGCATTAGTGCGACCTCCCACCAGTCTGACACGTCTCAAGCAATGGCGAGCCATGCCGGGTTCCCAGGACATGCTGGCAGCGGCCAAGGGTACGGTCCAAAGCTACAGCCCCAGGACTCGAGAAGCATGCGTTTGAGCCAGAATAGTGGCTCTGATATTATGGCCAACCCCCAGGCGTACCATCATGAGCATCCACAGGTCAGCCCGCAGGCGTCACAGCAGTCAATCCAGCAGCGACTTTCTCCCGCCAATATTGATGGGCACGCGGCTCCTCCGCAGGTGCAGCCGTCTCTAGGCGGCGGTTCTCCTGAGCCGAGCGCCAGTCACACTACCAACGTGGTTCAGGCGCAGCCGGTTGTGGCTAACGAGACAACGCCAACCGGAGCCGCGCCGCAACCACAGCAATCGCGCACAGCTTCACAGAACCTCGTGATTGACACCGGCATCGACAGCGGCAACTCCCGCAGCCCGTCACCCAGTGTCTCGAAGAACGTGGCCGACAACGTCAAGCCGGAGCCGGAGTCAGCGCAGGCACCAGCACGTCTGAGCGTCGACGTCCAAAAGGCAAACCAAGAAGCTCCGGATGACATTTACGATTCCACTCCCCGCCTGCCACCGGGCCCGATGCCGCCAGCGGCGAAGCCGCTCGCTTCATCACGGACAGGAGACAGCCAGGTCAGCGAGAGCTCGGCCGACGAAGCACCGCGTAACGCAACCCACGCGAACGGCAACGTCAACGGAAAGGGCACCAAGGCCCTGGCCCGCGGCAAGAGCACGAGGGCCGAGCTCGAAGACACCGAGGACGAGAGGATGCGCACGATGCGGCTCGAGGCGCAGGAGGATAAGATCCTGGTCGACCCTTACGAGGAGAAGCAGTCCTCGGGGAATAAGTTCAGGAAGGAGGACGATCCTGAGGCGCCGCAGATGAGCGCGACGAGCTACCCGGGTCAGGAATGGAACCCATACGGAGCGGGTGGTTATGAAGAATGGGATTGAGGTGGACATTATCGCCTTCAAAACCACATCATTTCTTTACTATAGGCTTCCCTCCCGGAGCCAGCATGAATGGACGTTCACTTCTACAACATATACATCTTATACTAATCTCGTTTGGACTGCGGGGAAGCGGTCGAATACCCAGAGCAAATAGTATTAAAACCGTGAAATTTTAATGTCAAATATTTCTCTTCACACTCAATTCCCTCCTTCTTCACCTCAATCTCATGTCTCGGAATGCTTACCACTTCGTAGCAGCGTCATACGCAGGCGGAAGCGACTCCCTCTTCTTATCGTCCCTGACCTCCACGCCGCCATATGTATACTGCGGGAGCTGCGTCGCCGTCGAATCCCTCGTCATGTCCGTCCTGTTGCTTCGGAGGGAACTTCGGAGGCGATTGAAGGGGTTGGACATGAACGAGACGGACTTCTCGGCCTTTTCCAGCGACGTGGGGGGGTTCTTTTCGATGAAGGGCCGCTTCTCAACATGCCGGATTTGAACAGGTGCCTCTCTTGGGATTTGCTGGGGTGGGATATCGCGGTACTCGGGTTCGCGGACGGGCGGGGCATCGCGCCAGCGGGAGAAGGAACCGCCGGCGCCGCCACCGGCGAAGGGAGGGCGGAAGGGCGGGCCGCCCGAGGGGCCGAAACCGCGGCCTCCGCAGAAGGGACCCGGGGTGACGCCGGAGCGCTGTTCGAGCCAGGCTTGGCGGGCGGCGCGACGTCTTTTGCACCCGCACATTGTAGTTGTGTCTGGCTTTGGTGGAATTTGGAGTGGATTAGGGGGCGGTTTGTTGATGGAATGGGTTTGATGAGTGGAAGATGAAGGGTGATGGAGATAGGACTGTCGGGGTGGGTGATTGACTTATAAGAAGAGTTTCGAAACGCAATGGGCGAATAGTAAAGGGGGGTCGTGTCAATGTCAGCTGGTTTGTGACGCGCGAGTACGACACGTCTGGTGTGAAGTTCAGATGATACCTGCGCTTTGGAGGCTCAGCTGAGGCTCATTCCTCGATGGCGGTGCTGAGAGAGAGGGGGGGGGGAGAGAAGCTGCTGCCTCATTTTCAATCTGGGAATGATGACGGCGTCATCTCATTTTGCATCCATCATTTCTTCTACAGCAGTTCCTTGATCAGACCGATGGCTTTCCTGTTTCTTGGGGGCGTCAAGTAAGATAGATGGCGTGGTTGGGTGAGATCCGGAGTTGGAGGAGGCGAAACGCGGTGCTTGAGACGGGGGAGTGGGGCTTTCGCATTCGCTTGTGGGGTGCAGCGCCGGGTTCGCGTGGGGGGGCTGGATCGGGATGCCGAAGGACCCACTCGGCGCCGTGATTGCGCCGGTCTGGGTTGGAGACGTCACTCTTCTCAGCCGTGAATGATGATTCTGTGGCGCATTGGAGGGACCGGAGGTTGGCTCTTGGTGATTTAGTGAAGATTTGCGTGGTTTGGATTTGGTTCATGCCGAAGTGATGCCTTGTCGGAGAGAGAGATTGGAATTCTTGGTGGTGGTGGATGGTAAGCGAATGCGAGAGGCGCTAGTTTTGTCAGGGGAATCGGTGATGATGGAGTGGGAAGGAAGGATTCACTCTTGTGGAAGATGACACAATGTATTCCTCGCCTCATTTTTGACAGGCGCCTGGCTTGTTCCAATTTCCATATGGTATCACAACGTATTTCACTTTTGTATATAACGACACACGCCAAATTTGGTACATATACCCCGCACCAGTGCGTTGTGATTGACATCTCCCAGAACTATTGGGGTTGCTAAAGAAACAGCGATCCGAACAGGAACATAAAGTTGTACATCGAACCAAAGAAATTAGGTCTGAAGACTCCATCATAGTCTCAGGTTCCCACCTTTCCAAGCCTAATTATTTCCACGAGAATACAGCGAAACACCACCGGCACAGATGCTATACTATTCGAGAGACGAAGATCTGACACCAAGGGGCTCTAATACAGTATCACTAAATATAATCGTAATTATAGGTCGACGTATATACAAGCGACAGTCTGCCGCCGACGAATGATCCCAAGAGGAAGAAGAGACATTCATCCACACACTGCCATCTTGCTCCGTACAAACACCCGACATGTTCAGGCTTCGGAATCCGTAGGTATCTTTCCGGTAACGCCGCCTGTGCCTGCAATCAACAGTCAAAGCAGCGCATGCCGAGTACTCAACCCAAGCGCGCAGAAAGTCGAAAGCTGTACCGAGCCGCAGACAGGCACCGAGATTCTCATACCCATTTACAACGGGGCGTCCCATCCAGCCCGGAGGAGAAACGTCGCCGGGACGACTGATGATGTTCGTCCTCGTGCACTTGATCAACTTCTTCAGAACCCGGAGAACGTCGTCCGAGAATGGACCTTTCTTCGATCTAACACCATCGAGGGTAGCGTTATGAAGAGTCCCAGGTTCCTGGAAAAGAAGCACGAGTCATCCCGACAAGCAGCAGCAGCCAAACGCAAGAAAAAGATACAAAACAACATCCGGGTAAACTAGCTTATGAAAACGGTCGGATTCCATTTCAATGTCCCCCAGCCTGACGCCGTGCTTTGCTGATGCTTTATGCCCCGAAGAGCTGCACTTCTTGCCTCGTGCAAAAATGCCCCTTTCCCCCAGAGCCTCTCGCTAAGAAGCAACCAGATGCCGGCAGACTCGCTGTCGCATCTGAGCCTCAAGCTGCATCACTCCACCACTCCACTCAATACCTGTACACCGGTTCCTTCTTTTTGGGAGTTGACTCGTACAAGTCGTCGTCAGAATCCTCGCGCACCGTCTGGTTCTGGTTGCGGAGGTCGACTGTGTCGATGGGGTTTCCAGTCAGTGGCCCAGGCGTCGCCGCCGTGGCACCGCCGTGCATCGTCACTTTGCCCAGAGCACTGTCCTGTCTTCCCAAGTAGCTCGGCGTCGTGTTGAAGCCCGGGTGGAACGGCTCGTAGGCCAGTCTCGGCTCCTCGCTCGGGAGTTCCGTCGCGCGTCCTGAGCCGCCGGCGGAAGAGTAGATATCGGGTTGAGGATCTTTGAAGGGATCTTCGGCGGGGAGTTCCTGTTGGACCTTGGGTGGCGGTCCCGGCGGTGGCGCGAAGGACTCGGCCGCTTTGCCCTTGCCGTGTCCCTCGGCCGGCCTTGTTGGCAATGGCGGGGCGGGTGTTGAGCTGGATGACGACGACTGTGCCTGGTTCCACTCATTCGGCCGGCTCGCCGACGGCGGAGGGGGCTCCTGGGGACTGGCTGGGCTGGTCTGCTCCGCACCACCGCCTAGTTGCTTGCGGGCGCCGAGGACTGCTCTTTGGTGTTGATTGAGTGAGGACTGTAGCTCTTCATTCGCGTCGATCAAGTTCTCCATCGTATCGTTATCCGGAGACGGGTTTTCGGCTCTCATGTACAGTTGGATGCTCCTGGAGGCGCTCTGGCATCTGTCGGCGAACTCCTTGATCAAGTCGTTGTCCAGCACCTCCTGAGGGGGCGTGTTGATGACGACCTGGGATAGCAATTTTGCGGACGTCCTAGCCTCCTCCAACCGACTGGCCAGCTCGGCCGGGCTCGGTAGACTCGAGTTGGTATGGTGGCGAGCAAAATAGTTCTGGGAACGCGCGTCGAATGGCGGCGCATTCATCGTTTGTTGGGCTGGTTGTGATGTTCTGGGGTACTGTGACGCGTCAGTCGGTCAAGCCAAGACAAACGGGGCGGGGTACCGTACACCATACTGCTTGTAGCTGCGCTCCTTCTCCTTCTTCCACATGGATATCAATTCGCCAAGGCCTTGGTCGTCGAGCTTTGTCATTTCAAAGTTGTCCAGAGTCTCCATGAGTATTTGCTTCACGCTCGGGTCGTGCGTGGTCCGGAAGAGCTCCTTCGTGGTGTCGGCAAACTTCTTGTCCATGTTGCGTGTAAAAGTTGGGCCGGGGTTGTCGGTCAGGATGCGGATCAGCATGATGGCATTGTACTGTTCAGAAGCCTTTGCCTTGTTCTCCCTTGCCAGGTATTTTCGAATGATGCGGGCGCATTCGGCGGCGGCGGCCGGAGAGGACTCGGCCGCCTCGACTATCGGGGGGAGGTAGAGGACCTCATCACCCTGAACGATGGAGTCAGCGGCGACGCGGCGGTCGAGGATTGCGGCACTGTACATACCTGAGCATTGGGACCTCCAGACTCGCAGAATTGTCTCTGGGAGCGGGTAAGCATTTGAGGGCGGGATACGGATACGGGGACAGAAGTCGCGTACCACACCGCGGGCTGCGATAGCTTCGGGGGTGTCGTTCTGCGGGTCCGGCACCGAGGAGACGTCGCTGGGTCCACCGAAGCCTGCGGAGAGGGACGTCGATCAGCACTTCCTTCGCGATGACCCTGCATGCAGGCTCAGGGAAAAGACGCGGGGTGTTTGTGCTCACTCGTGGTTGTCCGCTTCTTGAGGGTGCTCATCATGCGATTTACGCTGAGCCCCTTCATGGCCTTCATTTTTGTGGTTCGGTATGAGAAAGTGATTGACTGGTTGTGTGTGACAGAGGGTGTCTCAAGGGTCCAAAATGGAGGAACGGAAGGGCCGGCTTATTGTCGGGTTCGTTATCGGCCTGTTGTGGATTGATAGGCGACGGCGCGAAACTTGGGTCTGGTCGTCGGCGACAAGAGACTCTAGTGACAGATGTCTGCGTTGAGCAAGAGTGATGTGCAAGACGGCAAGCAAAGACGAGAAAGAGCCAAGCAGTTCAGTTGGTAGTCCGTGGTGATCCAAAAGTTGGAACGGAATGAACAGATGAGAGAAAATAGAATAGGTTTGCTCATACGTAACAGACAGGGCCTGGTCGAGCTGCAGCCTGGAAGTGACGCTCGGAGGGTGAAGGGGACAGACGAACTGGGGGTTATTTTAACCGCTGGTCCACGAAGTCTCTTTTAAGCGTGTACTCCGTATGGGTGCGTACTTTGGGTAGGTTGCGTACCTTCGGGTAGTGCAATGTGCTGGATTCGACTGAGCTGCGTTGCGTGTGCGTGGGTGATTGCGCTACCTGCCATGCTACTACTACCACGACTTATGACCGTCGGAGAAGCAGCGTACTTGGTACGGACAGATAGAGTAGGTACCTAGGGCAAGTGCCTTCAAGGGGCCCTGGGTTGGCTGTCGTGGCGCGGGGTGAAGGCCAAAGGAGATGGACGGGGGTGAGTCTGAGCCTCCTTTTGGTGATGTGTGCGCGCGGCAGCGTCGCCAGACCGACGGCTGGTTTCGAGATTGCTGATGGGTACCGGCAGGTGTTTGCCATGGAGGTAGTCACTTGGGAGTAGATGGATGTGGTAGCTACCTTGGGTTACAAACAGGAGACGACGATGAGGCTGGTACGCACTTCTATTTTACGCAAGTAACGCCATCGGCAAACTGCTCTGAGTTTGGTTATGGGATGCCAGACTCGACTTTAACACTTCAACCTGCATGCACAGGCGATTGGCCACACCTGTCAGAGGTGCAGACAGCAGCCGTGGCGTGGGGTATCTTCGACTGAGCGTGTACTACGTAGTCCGATGCTTACTTCTCTCGGACCAGAGAAGCGGTGGGAGCAGCGCAGTTGGAGTGACTGCGACTGTAATTAGAAGGTACCCAAAGGCAAGAGGTCGCCCCTGCTTCCTGGGTGCCTGGGTGCATCTCTTTTTCTGCACCTCGCCATGCAGCAAAAAAGCGGTAACATGCTCAGCTCAGGTACTCCGTACGTGGTCGAGACTCGTTCAGGTGTGACGACGACTCGAGGGCAGGGTTGACGCTGGGAGTAATGAGATAGTGGCACAAAGGAACCCCTGCGAGGACTCAGGAGGTTCTCGCAAAGTATCCGTAGACGACACAAACGCGCCAACGTACGGATGCTTAGGGTGTCTATTAGGATACCTAGGTGCCTACATAGTGATATACCACACTCGCTCTAGACTGCCTGCCGCATTACAAAGTCCCCAAGTCCCATCTCAACCAGGTTAATGTAGGCACAACTCAACGTAAATGACACACGTGTGAAAATCAGAAGAGAAGGAAAATATCAATCAGAGACACCTCTCGTCTGGGCGCACGCTGGCATGTCCCCGCTTAATTCATGCCATAATTCAGGGTCCTCCTTCGTCCATGATCGGACGACATCGTCTTGCCCGTGATTCGGGAGGAGAGAAAAGGCGCCAAAAAGCCAACCACTTGAAGAACTGTAACGGAGTCATCCCCCTTCTCACCCTGCACAGCCTCACTTTTCCACGCAAGCACTTACACCCTCATCCGGGTGACTGCCTACGTACTCTGCGACGAAATCACCACGAGACTGCACCCAACTTCCCACCTGGCAGAGACTCCCAAGACGCCAACATCCAAAGGCCGCGCAAATCATCCCTCTTAGCGTCTCCGTGATGCGCGTTGTGTCACCCGGTTGCCCCCATCTACACAGCGCTTGCCCCGCCAGCCAAGCCGGCTCTGGCTCGACGCTTGCGGTCATGCACCATTGCTTTTCGACAGTTCAAGTGGCCATATCATGTCAACGAATGCCATCCGCTACCGCTGTTTAGTCTATCCGTCATTTCACTACACGTTGGGCCTTGCCAAGCTCGTCCGACTGCCCATCAGCTCCTGGACCTGTTCACATGAGCTCTCCAGAATAACTTTTAGGCCTCCTCGTCTTCTGACTCGCCATCTGCAGATATGTCCTCCACGATCAAGTTCCCTGATCGCCCAATCTTCTCTCCCATGGTCTCCTCTTTGCTGGGCTCGTAGACAACCCGAGGCATCAGCGACGCAATGCGGAACTGATAGTCGTGTTCGTAACTCTCAGGCTTAGTCGTCTCCTTCTCGGATATCGCCCCCGCCAGGTCGTAGCACTCCACAAAGGCGTACAGGTCCTCCATAGTCGTGTCGTTGCGAAACCGACGGACGATCCTGCTGCCACCGGAAGACTCGGGCATCTTGAGGGCGATGCGCACGACGTCCTTGTTGCTGGCGGGAGGCTCCTCCTGTAATATAGTGGCTCGCCAGCGCTTCCACTTCTCGCGTTGTTCCGCTCGCACCGCCGCTACCTCGGCCTCCTCCTCGGCCTTGCGCGCCGCTTCTGCTGCTGCCTTTTCTGTCTCGCGCCGTTGTCGTGCTCTCTCCCGATCCTTGGCCAGCGAGCGCTCGTATGCCGAATCCTGCTCGTTTCTCAGGTTCCGCGCCACTTCATGCGCCGACCGCTCCGCCCTGACGCCCGCCAAGTCAGGCGCATACTTGTTGATGGCCGTCTGCGCCTCGGAAAGATATGTCGACGCCGGCATGGGTCCAGCCAGCCGCTTGATGATGCTCATTCTCGTGCTGCCCTCCTTAGGAGTGAGGCATACAACGGCCGAAAAGGGATATTTGGTACAGTTGTACTCTTGCGCAACCTGATACGCCTCCGAATCCAGAACATTGCCGCCCCAGAGAATAGTGTTGTTGGCTGGGTCAGTGATGAAACTGACCACGTCCGGGGCCAAAAGAGTTTCCCGGATAAAGGATTCTGTGTCGTCATGTTCGGGAGACATGAGTACGACAAGCAGAAATTTGAGTTCTTTCTTGGCCAGATCCTGTGCTTGAGCGATTCCTCCCTCGAACCACGGTAGGGAAGTGTTGCCGTATTCTTCCTCGAACTCCCGCTTGAAGCGCGCGGCGGTGTCGCGCGGCATTAGCATGCGACGGCCGTTTGTGCTTCGCAAGCCCGTCCCAGGGCCGGCAGTGATTGCTCTCGGCCGGATCTGCCGGGGCAGGAAGCTCAGCAAGTAGAAGACGGTCCGGAAAACCTTGGAAGCCAGACTGTATCCAATGCTAAAGGGCGCCAACAGCAAACCGACGAGGAAGGGTGGCCTATGGACCGTGTTCGCTTGGGGGACGATCCTCGGCGCGGGGTCCGGGCGGTCTCTTCGGGGCGGCTGTGGTTGAGCGGAGGAGGCAAAAAGGCTTTCTTGAAGGTTCTCATGTCGTGCTTCTGTTCGTGGAACTTCTTGCGCCATCGCCTCAGCGACTGGGTCGGGACCTTCGCCGTCGAAGAATTTGGAAATGGCGATCTGGACGCCCAACAGAGTCAGCACACGTCACGAGCAACAACCAGCAAGGTTGACGTTACCTGAACATTCCACTGCGAACGCCGCAGAAGTGGCACTGCATCCTTGAGCTCTTGATTTGTGACGGCCGTGTACTGCTGCAGAGCCTCTTGCTCACTTGCAGACAGCTGTCCCAAGTCGATGTCCCCACTGTCCGTCATGATGCTGGGTATGTGCAATCACGTCTGTCAAATGCCAAGTGCAAGCAGTTCAGTGATCCATGGAATCGGACGTCTTCTACGGCTCTTGAAGTAAGACCGTGAAGTTGAAAAGACTTTCGTGCTGCACGGTTATTGAAAGGCTGGAGAGAGGCTGGAGCGCTGGCGGAAGATGATTTGTGTAAAGCGTAAGCGTGCCTCCCGTGGCGCAGGCCATAATGGTCCGGTGACGACACTTGTCCGAGAGTGGAGTTGGGAAGCTACTGGTGAGGTACATTTGAGTTTGCAGTCCCAGAGGCTGCTTTCGCGAGTCCTGATGTTGTACCTACGCTTTCTTATAACAACCTCTTTGTGGTCTTTTCCCCCTTTCCTTTGTCCCATGCTCTGGCTTTATTTGCCCCCATGTTTGGAGTTGTGTTGACTTAGTACGATGGATTTCAAGGTCTTTATGTTTCTTTCCCCTTATATCTGTGGGATAGAGAAAGAAGAGCAGCATGGTTAGTGTCTTGCCGGTAGAACTTCGCTTGTGCGGTAGTTCGGTGAGCTCGGTCAGGGAGGGCACTACTGCATAGGGTAGTTACATACCCAATCGACCTGCCATATAGCTATAGAATATGACTGAGTTGCGATCTTGTAAAGAAAGACCTTAGTGATAACCAATTATAGAGCCCTTCGGTTTTTGACCACAACATCGCCCGATGTCGGACCTGATCAAACTAGTTCATAGGCTGGTGTTCGACGAGAGGCATAATTGTCATTGTGCTTGCTGCAGTTTCGGGACACTTAGATTCTCGACCCGAGAGGCCATGATTTCCATAGCTGGCCAGCCCATCCAAGAACTTAACAGTAATCAATGAGGTGAACACCGATATAATGTTACGTCAATGGGAGCCAGTCGCGGTATGTAGAGCAATGATGGACCGTTTCTCCCCATCCTCAGAGTCAGTCATACACTTCAGAATATAATTTCTCTATACATAGGCACTGCATACGTGAAATGCTGGGCGCTGTCTCTGTCCGTTCATTGCCTTGTACCTTGCCTCATTGTTGCACACAATCTTAGCGTGTCATGTTCCCGCTAGAAATGCAGCACAGCGCTCATTGAGGCATGCAGGTGTGTCATCCTGGATGCCTCCCGGGCCCCGAATTCAGGACTCGACTTCGTTCATCTTTGACTCTCGATCCGGTCGCCTCTCTCGGGTGCAGGGCCGCGTCAATCTCCCCTTACAACCTCTGCACCTACCCCAGATCCGGACTCGCATAGATACCTACCATTCGCCTCCATTGCCGCCGCCGCCGCCGCCGCCGCGTGCGCTTACCTTGGGCTACGAAGCTCCTCCCTCTTCCCTTCCTCTCTTACCTAGGGTACCTACATGCCAACTGAATCAGAGCCCTTGTCTTTGGGCGCGCGTTTAACTTGACCATTCGCGCCGCTGTCGTATGGCCATTCCTCCCGGCATCGTACATCATTCGGTCTTCCTCTGCAGACTTTGTATGAAACGAAGGAGAAGATACTATTCCGAACACGCATCGCCAGCTTGCCCACGTTGTGTCCATGACCGAGACGCCTTCCCCACCATCACTGTTCAAGCCATGGGGAACGTCTGCAAGGATCATGTGCGTAGACCCAGAATTATCGCTGTCTAAACCCCCCGTCCGGCTTCGTACCAGAGCCCCACGCCAGCTCCAGTCCTTCCACCTCTGCTTCCATTCTTTTGCCCGCCTTTGTCTCCCCCGCCCAGCCCAAAGCCCAGTCCTGGTCCCGTCCCAAATCCAATCTATGAGCGCGCGCGCGTTCGATCCATCGCATGGAAACCATCTAGATACGACGACAATGGGCTCTGGGTTTGGCTGACTCTGTGCAGACGTCGTAGCGTCGACCAAGGGGGCCAATATCTCATTCAATCACCAAACCCGCACTGAATCATGGCCACCTCGCGATACACCCAGCCCGACCTCCGTCGACAAGTCGGGTCGCCGAAACCAAAAACCCGAGGTGAGTGGACGCGTTTCCTGACCATCGGCCCAGTTTCGCATTGCGTGCAGCGTAGCTGACTATCCGTCGACGAATGCAGAGACCAAGAATACGAAATGCCGAAACGTTATGATCTATGGCCATTGCCGATACCAGAACGACGGTTGCGCCTTCAACCACGACCCCAAAGAACCCAGCTCGAACCAAAACAGCCCCGGAAGCCAGAGTACCCAGTCAGACCTGTAGGTGATTTCCCGTTAAGATACGCTTCGCTTGACATGCCTCTCCTCTACGGATGTTGAAGTAAGCTATGATACGAATGGGGGGGAAAGCCGATGTCGCTCCGCCTCCAACGACTGCTCCTCGTTCACATGGACGTAATACCGTACCTCTAGGGGGCCGCCGAGTCACCGATGTTAGCCCGCCGATACTTTGCGCCATGTCACATACGCTCTATATCCGTGGCTCCCCGATTAGATTGCGGCAAGAGAGACTATACATGCGAGGCCAGGAGCAAATGCTCAATTGCTGTGATGCCAGGAGCTGGGGGACGAGCCGCGCCTGGCCGGCAACTGTAATACCACAGGGACCAGACCGATGTCGACTTCTCATGACTTCGTAGGATAACGTGCAGACATTCGTCAAACCACACTCAAACCATCCCACTTGAGTATTCGGCTTTGCTCCACTTTGATCATTAGACGTCTCCAAGAGTATGTTATTCTAAGCTAACAGATATGTTGCACAGCTCGAGAAAGGCTCTCAATGTCGATTCACCGTCGTTTACCCCGGCAGGCTTGCCTGCCGCAGCTTCACCCGGTGGCTCTGTCCTAGGTGCCTCTACGAAGAAGTCGACATTTTCGACGCAAGCTGTGACAGCAGCTGTATTTACTCCGCGCGGCGCAGGCTGTGAGTCGGCCGACCTTTTCTGGTCAAACCACAGCTAACAGCACGCAGCCGCAACCCCTTCTGCCCAAGAAGGCGATGCCTCGACAAGTGTTTTCAACCCTGCCAACTTTAGGGAATTTACGCCTCAGAACTTCGAGCTGAGCAGTGGCGTAAGACAGCATCTGTCTGTAAGGAGTGAAGGTGGATGAGACTGACAAAACTCAGGTCGCGGCCAATGGCACATCAACCGATTCGGGGCTCTCGTATGACCCTTTCACTATGTCCAGTGTTGCCCAGGCTCTACCACCAACAACCCCATTCAATCCTTACGACGACCCGACGGGCTTGGGAGGCTCAAATGCCGCCTATTTCCCCCACCAAAATTATACTGCCCCCCTTCACCCGGTAAGCGACGCCGTGACGATGTACTTGAGACAATATCTGACCCTCGCAGCTACAATACCACCTGTACAATCCCGTAGGTCCATACCGAGAGGATCTGCTTCCTTTCCAAAGACAAGTCCACGATTTCTTTCTCCCAGACAAAGTCCGGGAAGACATGCAGCGGAAGTCGGAAGCTCTGCAACAGGTCATGCCCAGTAAGCGAGGAAGCTCAGTCAAAAGTGACTAAACTGACCCATTACAGATTCGACGCTGCCCCAGTTGGACAATTACTACTCCCTCGTCCCGCTCGACACCAGCCACCGAAAAAGTTCTAGCGTCTTTGGGTACACGACATGGGTGTACAAGGCCACCTCCATCAAGAATGGTCGAACCTATTGTCTTCGAAGACTGGAAGGTAGGCATCGGCTTTAAATCCATATTGGCTTCCACTGACAGGACCAGGTTTCCGTCTCACAAATGAGCACGCCATCCGGTCAGTCAAGGAATGGAGGCGTCTTCTCAACGGCAACGTAGTGACGATCCACGATGCCTTTACCACGCGCGCCTTTGGCGACAGTTCCCTCTTCTTTGTTCAGGACTACCACCCACTCTCCAAGACACTCGCCGAAGTACACTTTTCCAACTCTGGTTCCGCCTCAACGAACCGTTTCGCCTCAAAAACCCCTGTTGCGGAGAACGTCTTGTGGGGTTACATCTCACAAATCGCCAACGCGCTGAAGTCTATCCACGCTCTGAATCTCGCAGCTAGGTGCCTCGATATGAGCAAGATCATTGTTACCGACAAGAACCGTATTCGACTCAGCGCCTGCTCTATTCTTGACGTCGTTCATTTCGACGCTCGTCGACCCATTCATGAGTTGCAGCAAGAGGATCTCATTCACTTTGGCCGATTGATCTTATCATTGGCCACCAACACGCCACCGAATCAGCTCACGAATGCGGAGATGATCCAGCTCAAGGGCCTGTGCGAGCAGATGAGCCGCATCTACTCGAGGGAGATTACCGACACCGTCATGTGGCTCCTCACGCCAGCCCCACAAGGTGGCACGCCCAAGGGCATTGAGGAGTTCATCAGGGGCATCGCCGTCCATATGGTGGCCACACTGGACGCCAACCTACACGAGGCCGACACGCTCAAGTCGGAGCTGCACGGAGAGATAGAAAACGGCCGCTTGGTTCGCCTCATGGTCAAGCTCGGTGCGATCAATGAGCGTCAGGAATTCGAGGGAGACAGGAACTGGTCAGAAAACGGCGAAAGGTTCATATTGAAGTTGTTTCGCGATTACGTCTTCCACCAGGTAGACGCGAACGGAAACCCCGTCGTCGACATGGGACACATCATCCGGTGTCTTAACAGGCTGGATGCCGGCAGCGATGACAGAATCTGTCTGACGAGCCGAGACGAGCAAACAAGCATCGTCGTCACGTACAAGGACCTGAAGAAGCAACTCAGCGCGGCGTTCGGTGACCTTCTTAAGGCGGGGAACAAGCCGGCGACACGAGGATTTCCGGGTCCTGCCCACTAGAAGCAAGCAGGGTATGGCTTCCTCGGCAACCGGGGGCACGCGGTTAGTAAAAGTCTGAGCCAGGTTGGTCGTCACAGTTCGGATCAGTACACAAACGCCTGGCCATTGGGGTCTGGCGGTGCTGGCGGGGGCGAGGGGGCTCTGCAGGAAAATCGGCGGCATCGCTCAACAGGGAAGATTCGTGAGCCGCTTGGATTGAGTCGATCATCATGACATGCCTCCTAACAGGCCAGCTTGGCCATCCGGTTGGTATATGGTTGATGGTAGTAGCACTAGTGACGGACCGAGGCTTGGAGAGGGCAGCAGCGCGCGGCGTGCATTTGGAAGCAATGAGGCAGCGGTGTAGAACAATAGGGGTCCTCGTCAAGCAGACGTCGATGCCTGGGTGCAGGAGCAGACAAATCGAGGTACAGGAGCGACGCAGAGACAAAACAATTACGAAACCATATTTCTCCTTTTCACTTCTTCGCATGTCAACGGGGACGGCAAGGGGCGTTCTTCGTCCCTAGGGAGCTACATCTGCGATGCGCGTGTTCACATATCGAAGTGTGTGTCCTGTTGCCTCCTCACACGATGCCGACAATGACGACTTCTGGGCCACGTCCGCTGCTGCGGGGGGTATATGGAACCTCGACAAACGACTGCCGAGCCACACGCATTTTCCCTTTTACCTCGTGCTATCGAGGGTTTCCACTCACTTTTGTGAGATGTTCCAATGTCGTACTTCGGGTTTTCAATGATCTTTTTTTGTTGTCTTCACTCCTCCTCGGGTTGGGCAAAGGGGTTGGCTATGGCTTCGCTTCCGTCGACGGGGCTGACGAGGACGAGGAGGGTGCCGCGGGCGACGACGAGGCCTAGGGATCTGGTTGTTTCGTTTCCTTCTTCGTCTGGAGACGGCGTTCATGTCAGCAGTTGCGTTGCAAAGTGGTGAAGGTAGGGAGGGGGTGGGGGATGGTTTACCTCTCATGACTTCCTTGACCTCATCCAGAACGAGGTTCATCAATGCATCGTAACCCTTGAGCGTGCCGGTGACTGTCGATGTGGAGGTTAGCACATCATATCCGTCAGAAGGCAGGCGGACATAAAATGGGGTAAAAAAATAGGACAAGGGGAGAAAGTTACCCTCGCGGCCGCCGTTGAATTTGACGGTGATTTGCTTGTCCATGTACTTTGACAGGTCGAGGATGTTCTCCTTCTTGGGCCTCTCGCGCTCGCCGGAAGCGCCCTGGTGTCCTCCTCCGCGGTCGTTTCCCTGGCCTCCGCCGCGTCCTCCTCCTCCGCGTCCGCCGCGGTAACCCCCTCCTCCGCCTCGGCCGCCGCCGCCGCCGCCGCCTCTGTGGGAACCTCTGTCTGCCATTTGCGCGCCGGGGGGGGATGTTGTGGAGCTGGTTTGTTGACGAGAGAAAATTCGGTGGCGGAGTTTGGGTTATTGCAAGGGTATCAGAGCGCGCGCGAGGTGGTATGGGACGTGGGATCGGATTTGGGTCTGGTGACGTCGTTGGGGTTCGCGAGGTTGCGATGTATGGCGATGTGTGATGGCGGGCGAAAAGGAAGCTTGAGCTTTGGCGCAGCTTACCTAGCCTAGCGTTGAGGTCAGGTTGGATTGACCCCGGGTTTGCGTGGTGGGGCCCCTTGGGTTCCGCCGAGTGAGATGGTCCGGCCTCGGTGATTGGCGGGGTACGGTATTTCGTACCGCCGCTCACCGCGCCGGAGGCTGCTGGCCCGCCGTGTACACTATACGGTTATTGGTGAAGGTAGCAAAATAGGCCGTATGCTGTGCTTTGCTGGAATTATTTTATTCTCGTAAAGAACTTTTGAACACGACGCATCTTTTCTTTGGCGCATGGTATCATCCGGGCACTCAATGCACGCCTCACCGGTAGTGTTCACGTCCGCTACGTGCAAGTCAGACGAGGCGAGACCTCGGTCAGGAATGGCAGCTCAGGCAACGTAACACCTCGTCAATTCGTCACCGTTGCGCAAGCTGCCTACGACAGACATTCCAATTTCGGTCAGATCGGCCAGTGGGAAAGAAGGTGAGGCGACGGAAATTGCAGCAGCAAAACAGGGGAGAGTGAAACGTCTTGGCACTGATATATTGGCATCCTAGATGGCGATGGGTGCGCGTGCGAGTGGGAAACGACGACGGGCAGAGTGAGCAGACTAGAAAGCGCAGTCCGAAATTTCGTCCCGGATTGGATGGGGCGGGCTGTGCAGCCTCTTTTTCAGGCCAGGATCAACGTGCAACATTATTGCCAGATCGGGGACCGAAGCGCATGGTGAGCGATATAATTTCCTTTTCTTTTCCGTTCACTAGTAGGCAAGGAAGGTAGACATGGCCGCGCGAATGAGTGTCGTTCGGTCGTTTTTCTGGATTCCCAGCGCATATCTTGGCGCCTGCCGCCGCGTGCGACAAGTCCGACTGCAGCAGCAAGGAACGACGACTCGGACAGGATAGGACCAGCGACGCGCTAAGCTTTACGTCAGGTGGCCAGGGCCCCTCGTCTGCGGGTTCGTTGGTGGGTGCTGCAGGCGCGGTTGCACTTCACAGGGGGGTCCCCAAAGTTGACAGGGGGGTCTGGAGAATTATCGGAGCGAAAAACGGTAGGGGGGTCTCCAGTAGTTACACTGTTTGTCACACTGTACACATACGGTATATACAGTGCATATGCTGAATACTTGTAAACTAGTTATTACTACTACTGGAAATATAGTCTGCATATATAGAGCATATACAGAGTATATACAGGCTATATACTATATATATACTTTATAATAATCTATATATATTTCTTATATATAAAGTTAATAGTTAATATAGCTTATAATAGTAAATTAAGTTAATTTAAGTTTCTAAAGATTTTATAATATCTAATATGTATAGTAAGTATTTTAAAGTAATATAGTATATTTAATACTTTAATATACTAGTTTATTTCTATTTTTAACTTATATTCTATTCGTAATTAAGTAGTTTAATAAAATATTTTAGGTTTACTTTAATTATATAGATATATATAATTGTAAGGATATGGTCCCCCATGGCCTGTACGGAGAACCGGGATGGCTAGGATCACGTGACCAATAGGGCCTGAGGCCACCATAGGATAAAAGCCTCTCATAGCCACCACCAGTTAGCCCACTAAGTTGAAATCTTACAACCTACGGAGACCTACCTTTTACTGTTTGCCCTTCCCTTGCCTAGGCCTTTAGCCACACTCTTACAATTTTTCAACTTCTACCTCTCTGAGGAGGCAAGACCGGGGTTTCAGTAATGGCTCCATCACGACGAACGCCCGCCGACCGCTCGGCGACCGCATCAAGAACAACAACGCCCCAAGTCATAGCCTCCGAAAATTTGGCCTCCGAAAATACGGCTCCTGAAAACGCGCCTTCCGATAATGCGCCCTCCACCGGCGAGCGTACGGCGACCCCTACGCCGGCCGCATCAACGCAAGCGGCCGAAGCAAGCAATACAGCCACCAGCAACTCAAGCGATACGGCAACAGCAACCACAATGGCGCTCGTACGCCTTCTCGAACAGCAGTCTTCATTTATGGAGGCTATGACGGACCGGATGTCCAACGCCGTGCCATCGGCGAGCCCAGTGCCGTCATCGCCGGCCCCCTCAGTAGCCCATGAATATCGGGACTACTCAAGACCTCCTAGCTACCCCTGCAGCCTTCTTCATGAGGGTGCCACCCCATACGAAATTGAGGATTGGCTAACAGCGGTTCAAGACAGCCATACTCTACGGCCAGGGGCCTTAGAGGCACAGAAGATTCAGTGGGCTATGACCAAACTGTCATACAGCCTACAGACCCAGTGGCGCAACTACCGTTACACCTTACCAGACCCTTCGTGGGCTGACTTTGCGGCGTTCGCTCGCCGCTCGTTAACCGACCCTACCCTACAAGAGCTACGCCTCTATGGCATGCTTCACACGCTTATATAATAAAATTTATACTTATTTTATTTTATTAAAAAAAACTATAAGTATATAAAAGTATAGTATTCTTAATATTTAAGAGTAAATAGTAGAAATAATATTTTTGAGATATTAATATATATATTATAAATAAAGCTAAAAAACTTTAGATTATTTACTTATTAGTATTTCCACTTTAGTATTCTATTTTTATATAAATAATAACTTAATTTTTCTTATTTTAAATATAATATTCTATAGTATTTCTTAATATATTTAATTACTTCTAGTTATAAGTAGAATCTCTAGTATTTTTACTATATATATA
>MASP02000656.1:0-10319 GCA_001693025.2 Colletotrichum lindemuthianum | reverse complement strand
ACTATATATTTAATTTCCGATTAATTCCTTTTATAGAATACTTATAATTTCTTTTTACGGGGTATTTAAGATTCCTTTTTGTAGGGTATTTGAGATTCCTTTTATAGAGTACTTAGGCTGACTTTTACCTAAGCTTAAAACTTTTAAATATATTTTTCTCGGCGGTCGCGGCCGCTATAAATACAGACTCTTAAGCGTTATAGCCCCCTGAAAAAACGCTATAATTTAAGTATAAATACCGCTAGGCTCTGCGGCTGTTCTAGGAATTTCTTCTGTAGGTTACTTGAGATTTCTTTTGTAGGATACTTGGGAATTCTTTTGTAGAGTACTTAGGATCTTTTTTGTAGGGTACTTGAGATTTCTTTTGTAGGGTACTTAAGATGTCTTATAGGGTACTTAGGAATTCTTTTGTAGGGTACTTGGGATCTCTTTTGTAGGGTACTTGAGATTTCTTTTGTAGGGTACTTGGGATCTCTTTTGTAGGGTACTTGGGATCTCTTTTGTAGGGTACTTGAGATTTCTTTTGTAGGGTACTTGGGATCTCTTTTGTAGGGTACTTGGGATCTTTTTTGTAGGGTACTTGAGATATCTTGTAGGGTATTTGGGAATTCTTTTGTAGGGTATTTGGGATTTTTTTTATAGGGTATTTAGGATCTCTTTTGTAGGGTATTTAAGATCTCTTTTGTAAGGTACTTGAGATATCTTATAGGATACTTAGGAATTCTTTTGTAGGGTACTTAAGATCTTTTTTATAGGGTATTTAAGATTTCTTTTGTAGGGTACTTGGGATCTCTTTTGTAGGGTACTTGGGATCTCTTTTGTAGGGTACTTGAGATGTCTTGTAGGGTACTTGGGATCTCTTTTGTAGGGTACTTGGGATCTCTTTTGTAGGGTACTTACTGATTCTTAAGATTTCTCTTAGTGTATTTATTAAATCCTAGAGATCTTTTATAAGGTACCAGTTATATTAGTAAGCTCCACCTTTAGAGATCCAGTTTATTAACCAGCTAAATTATAGAATACTTACTACCTTAAAGACTGCAAATACTCCCACTCTAGAAAGCTAGTTTCTTTTATAGGGTATTTGAATATCTTGAAAAAGGAAAATTCATTAAACTAGCGGATAACCTATCCGGGCGCCAGCCAGCCGTCTCCCTCGCGCACCCCTGGCCTATAGGCCTCCAGGTTTATAAGGAAATCGAGGCGAAGAAGGGCTTACCCTTAGCAGATCGTAATAATAAGGCTACTCTACTACTTATAGGATCCTTTCGCATATCTAAGTTATCTGTAAAAGATTTAACCCTGCTTATGCTGAAATTATAATTCGCGAAATACTGCTACCTGCTTTGAGGGCAGTGGAGTAATTGCCTGCTAAGATACTAAACTGAAACTTATTTATATCTATCTGTATGTGTGGGAGGTATCGTTGCGTTCTGGTATGGATTCTAACTTAGAGGCGTTCAGCTATTATTTAGTAGATAGTAGCGTCGCGGCACTGCTCGGTTGGACAGCTGCAAAAACCAATTATCTGAATAAGTAGTTCCTCTCATACTAAGCTTAATTACTATTATGATGAGGTTATTAGTAGGGTAAAACTAATTTGTCTTATGATAGTCTAAATCTAGCTTACGTTCCCTATTTGATTGTATTATGCTGCTATGTATAGTGTATACCTGCTGAGCGTAGTCACTCTCCCTGCTGGATAGGTACTAAACTCGGCAAACAACATCCCTATTATAGTATAATACTACCAGGCTCGCTATCGGCATTTCCTCCTATAGCTTATATATATACTTTCTACCTACTTCGAGCTGTAGGCTCTCTGTAGGTGGACTCAGTTTCCTGAGGGTCTGGTATATCCCTTAAGTAGCCTCTAAGAATACTACCTATACCTTTCCGCACTCTATAGGGGTATCCACTGGATCGCTCTAGTGGTGCTCCCCTCGGGATTAGTATAGAGCTTTGCGGCCCTGTAGTCTCCCCTGAATTAGGTTATGTCGCTATATAGTATCTGTAGGTTGTCTGCTATATTAATTAGCTGGTAACTCCCTGGAGGGAGGGACTAACTATTCCCACTAATAGTAAACTTTCAGAGACTAATATCTAGTAAGTGAATAATCTAATGCTTACTAAATTCTGCTTTAGTATAATAGGAAGAGCTAATATTGAAGGATTAAAAAGTAATGTCACTATAAACACTTAGCTGCCATAAGCTAGTTATCCCTATAGTAACTTTTCTGGTATTTCTAGCTTCAAATTTCGAGAGACTAAAAGATCGATAGGTTACATTTTTATAGTTTATATTCATACTGAAAATTAAAATTAAGAAGACTTTTACCTTTTTATTCTACTGGAGATTTCTATTCTCTATAAGTTCCCCTTAGGATACTTATATTATAGTTTAACAGATATGCCGCTCCAGCTAAACTTCCTACCTGATAATATTTTTAATCTGGGTCGGCCTGCGAAGGACCTTAAAACTAGAAGTTAGATATAAATCCAGCCCCACTTTATTAAATAAGTAAAAAAATAATAGGAATAGTAGTATTTCACTAGCGCTAAAGCTTCTACTTATTCTATACCTCTTATGTTTTTTTATAATATTAAACTAGAGTTAAACTTAACTATTTACTGCCCCCCGTAGCTACCTGGGCGGATAGGGGGGCATTGACCTCTCTCGAGACTCCCCTAATTTTTATACTGCAGGCACTCTAGTTAGGGGCAGGCTTTCGCCCGGAATTAGCATATACCTTAAACCCTACTGTCTCCAGCAGGACTGACACCTTACCGCACATTACGATAGCCCCCAAAAGCTGGAAGCTTACTACAGAATTACTGTAGGCGTATCTTTACGCCCCATAAGCTTCCCCGTACTAGGTTATCTTACCTGCAGCTACCTGCGACGTATAGCTACTAGACTAACGCGCTGGAGGCTCGAGCCTCCAGTATATTATAAACCCTATTAAACTATTTAGAGTCTTCTTTCCCTACTGATTCTACTAAGCTCATTCTTTTAGCTATAGTTTCGCTAGATAGTAGATAGGGATAGTGGGAATCTTATTAATCTATTCATACGCATTACTAATTAGATAATAAGGTATTTAGCTACCTTAAGAGCTTATACGCAGATGCTAGCCTTTCGGCCTGCTGTAGACTATATCTTAAGCCCGGGTGCGTACCGCAGTACCCCCCAGACCCACTACCGTTTAGTCGTTAAACTGCATCCCTATCCCCCCTGGGGGGGGGATATAAAGTTTAGCTGCGCAGTTATCCCATACCAGCTACATTGTTACCATCCCCCAGGCCGCTAACCCGGATGCTGCACCAGCTATTTCCAGCTAGCCGCAGTAGCAGAAAGCTTTAGGAAATTCCCGCAATTTAATAGTATCGCAAAGTGTGAAGCCCTACTAGCGGTCACCTTTTCAGCACCGCTCTGACAACCCTCTCGGTTAAGTTATAATTACTCCCGCTATTTACCCATACTTAGTTAAATTACTTCACTTTAATATTCAGAATATTAAGCAGAAATTATATTACATTAACACCACTTTCTAGCTATCATAATACTATATTTTAATTAGATAGTTAGATTCTCCTTATCTATACTAATTCTAAGTTAGTTATTAACTATATGCTGGACAGCTGAAACCTACTAAAAATATCAGAATCTAGATACTAAAAACCTCCAGCTAGTTACCTAGCTAGTAGTAACCTACTTCTAGACTGTCCGCCTAAAGCCTAATATACCTAACCTTTAGAGCTAATTTTTATCCTGAAGTTATAAATCTGTTTTGCTGACTTTCCTTATCTATATTATTCTATTAACTAGAGGCTGTTTACTTTAGAGACCTGCTGTAGTTATAAGTATAACCTAGCGTGAGAATTATTCCTTCCTGCAGATTTTTAAGGGACGTCAAGAGCACACTAGACCTAACAGAAATACTAAGCTCTTCCAGCTATTAAACTCTAGCTCCAGACAAACTAATTTCAGAATAATAAACTATTAAGAAGAAAAGAGAACTCTATTTAGAGCTCCTACCATCGTCTCTGCATTCAGTTACATTACTGCGTAAAACCTACATCCAGATACTGGAATATTAACCAGCTTCCCTTTCGCTATATGGAACATAAGTATCCCTTTGAAATAGAACTTCCTTATAGCTTAGAATCAACTAATCTATATCTAACTACTATTCATATAGAACTTTTTCCCACTTCGGTCCTTTAAGTTCTTATTAAAATATTTACTACTACCACTAAAATCTACACTAGAAACTATTCTACTTAAACTTACGCTTTAGGCTTCATTACTAACCTCTACGTCTACCTACTCCTCAGTATATTATTTCTATACTGAGAGTGAGGTATAAGTGAGACACTTAAGCGCTATCTATTTTCAGGGCTAGTATATTTAGCAGGTAAGTTATTACATAATCCTTAGCGGATTCCGACTTCTATAGCCACTATCCTACTGTTAAGATATACTAACACCTTTTATGGTGTCTGATAAGTATCTACTCTAGCATCTTAACCTCACGTTCAGTTTATCCCGCATTACTAATTCTACTTACTAAAAATAGCCTACTAGTGTTAATATATTTAAATACCTACATTCAGCTAAATAATAAAAACTTCTTATATATTTAAAGTTTAAAAATAGATAAAGGCAATATAGTGCCCCCAAGTTCCTAATTATTCACTTTACCTTATAAAACTAAGTTTAATATTACTATCCTGAGGGAAACTTCAGTGGAAACTAGCTACTAGAAGGTTTAATTAGTTTTTCGCCCCTATATGTATATTTGACGATTGATTTATATGTTAGAACTGCTGCGAGCTTCCACTAGAGTTTCCTCTAGCTTCACTCTATACACGCATAGTTTACCTTCTTTTAGGTCTAACCCTATATGCTCTTACTTAAATCTATCTAAGAATATTAGGATCAGTTAATAATATACCGAAGCTCTCACCTACATTCACTTTCATTACACATAGAGGTTTAATATCCAAACACTCGCATATAAGGTTAACTCCTTAGTCTGTATTTCAAAATAAATCACTAATAACTATTATGCCAGCATCCTTATAGAGCGTATACCTCAGCCCACCAAAGGGTATTATACAACAAGCTATAATATTCCCCAGAGGGAGCTATATTCCTAAAGTTTTTATTCCTAATAGTAAGCTGATACTAACCTGAGTTAGCAGAATACCCCAGCTGCGAGAGCTGGGTGACCCGCCGGGCGCAAGTCTGATTATAAGCACTTCCCTTTTAATAATTTCATATACTATTTAACCCTCTTTTTAAAATACTTTTTATCTTTTAATCACTCTACTTATACGTTATCGGTCTCTAGTTAATATTTAGCTTTAGAAGAAATATACTTTCTATTTTAAGTAGTATTCCTAAACTACTTAACTTATTAAAGGAGCTTTACATAAGCTTAGTATCCAACCATATAGAGCTCTCACCCTCTATAGCGTCCCATTCCAGGGAACTCGGAAGGCACCGCGCCCAAAGCATCCTCTGTAAATTACAACTCGGACCCTGGAGGCTAGATTTCAAATTTGAGCTATTGCCGCTTCACTCACTGTTACTGGGGTAATCCCTGTTGGTTTCTTTTCCTCTACTTATTGATATACTTAAGTTCAGCGGATATTCCTACCTGATCTGAAGTTAACCTTGTTAAAATTAGGGAGGTTTATAGTAGGAGTACCCTGCAGGTCCCGGTGTGAGGTGGTATGTTACTATATAAAGGAGGCTCCACGAGGGTCCGCTACTGTCTTTGAGGGCCCACGTTAGCTGTGGAAGCTTTAATACTAAGTAGTGCTTGAGGGTTAAAATAACGCTTAAATAAGTATACCTGCCAGAATGCTAGCAGGCGTAATGTGCGTTTAAAGATTCAATAATTTACTAAATTCTGTAATTCATATTACTTATCGCATTTCGCTATATTCTTTATTAATACTAGAACTAAGAAATCTATTATTAAAAGTTTTAACTATTTACTTATACCACTCAGAAGAGACGTCATTAAAATAGAGTTAAATTTTCCTCCAGCGGACGCCCCGCAAGCAGGACTGGGGGGAGGCAGACCTTCCGCCTGCCAAAGTAACAGTTTAGTATATTTATAAAAGGTTATAGAGTGTAAACTTAGTAATAATCCCTCCACTAATTCACTAATAGAGACCTTGTTACGATTTTTACTTCCTCTAAATGACTGAGTTTAGATAACTTTCTAGCCCTAAGTGGTAGTTACTTATCTCTCTGGGCCAGTCTGGAAGCCTCACTAAGCTATTTAATTAGTAGTAGCGACGGGCAGTATGTATAAAAGGTAGGAATATAATTAACGCAAACTAATAACTTATACTTACTAGGAATTCCTCGTTGAAGAGTAATAATTGTAATATTCTATCTCCAGTATAATAGAGTTTAATAAGATTACCTAAGCCTTCCAGCTAAGGGAGTACTTACTGGCTCTGTTAGTATAACACGCATGCAACTCAGGATATCTAAGGGTATCATAGTATTCGAATACCAGCCTGCTGTTAGGCGGACCCCCCCCCGCATCGGCCTGCTGGGTTTTCTCGGGGGGTTAAACTTTCGCCCGGAATTAGTATGTATTTTAAGCTCTTTCAAGCCTACCCCTTTGCGCGCGTTGCGACAGTCTGGCGTTACTTAGGCTTACTACAGAATCGGCTGCTGCCTGGAGGCAGTTAGGCATTCTCTGTATTAGGTGGTGTTGCTTGCGACAGGCGCCTCGAGAGGTGCCCCTCTGCTTAACAGTTGGGAACTTCCCCTATAGAGTTAAAGTTACTAGACTAGCAGTTATCTTTAATGAGGCTTACTGTTACAAGCCTGTGAAGATTAACCTGTTATTACTTTAAACTTCTATCAGCTTAAGCTAATAGTCCCTCTAAGAAGTTAGTATACTACTAAAGTAATATAAGCTATTTAGCAGGTTAAGATCTTATTTATTATTATAATTAAATAGATAAATTACTCTACTAACTAAGAATAGCTATATATTACTATTTATAAAATTAAGAAAAAGCTCTCAATCTATTAATCTTTATTATGTCTGAACTTAGTAAGTTTCTTTATGTTAAGTTAAATTAAGCTGCAGGCTTCCTTTTTAGGTAATATACTAGTTAGTCTCTACTCTCTCAAGTAAGTATAGACTCTATCTTAAGTGGCGCCCGGGGGCGCCACCCATCCCTATCGAGTTTCTAAACCTTCCCTATAGTTAGAAGCTTAGCTGCGAGTCGCCTCATGAGTAGCATGTTATCCCCATACTGGCGGCCGTTATGCTGCCACTACAGTGTCTCTTTTAAGTATTACTTAAGAGTACCACTCTCTGAGGATTTCCCACAATTAGAGAATATCACCACTACTAGAGTAACTAGCAATTCGGAGCTAGCTACTAGATCCTTTATAGGCTTACTGTCTGGGGTAGAACTTAAATAGCTACTATTTACTTCTAGTGGTGCCCTTCTATTAATTTCTTTAAGTTTCAGCTTTACAACTATACTCTCCCTAGAACCTAAGTATTTTAATTTCTTATAAGATGCTAAACGAGTCAAAAAATAATATCATCCAATCCCTAGTTGGTATAGTTTATAGTTAAGATTATAATAGTATCTAATTATCTTCAATCTCCTAACTTTCATTCCTAATAAATAAAAATATCTTTAGTAAATACTTTCGCAGTAGTTAGTTTTCAATAAATCTAAGAATTTCACTTCTGACAATTAAATACTAATACTTCCAACTGTCCCTATTAATTATTATAGTAGTCCTAGAAACTAATAAAATAGAATTATACGTCCTATTCTATTATTCTATATTAATGTATTTGAGTATAGGTTTGCCTGGAGTATTCTAATTTTTTTAAAGTAAAAGTCTTATTTCCCCAGTATACCTAGTGAAGAGTATGCAGTTCCACAGAGGGAAAAGCTTAGCCGGACTAGTGCATACAGTGAGGCGGACCAGCCAGCCAGACCCAAAGTTCTACTATAAGCTTTTTAACTATAATAACTTTAATATATACTATTAAAGCTAGAATTACCACAGCTGCTAATATTAAACTTATTTTCTAATTATTCCTCATTAAGGGATTTAAATTATACTTATTCTAATTATAAGATCTAAAAGAGCCCTGTATTAGTATTTATTATTACTACTTCTCTGTGTTAGGATTAGGTAATTTGCATGCCTGCTATCTTCCTTAGATATAGTAGCTATTTCTCAGGCTCCTTCTCTGGGGTTAAGCTCTAACCCTCCGTTACCTGTTGTAATTATATTAAAACACTACTCTAGTATTGAAAGTTAATAGGGAAGAAATTTGAATAAACTATCGCCAGTATAAAGCTATACAATTCGAGAAGTTATTATAAATTACTAATAAGCCCCAAAAAATATTAGTTTTTAATTTAATAAATATATTCCTTCCGAAGTCGGGATTTTTAGTATATATTAACTTTAGAATTACTATAATTATCTAAATAGTAAGATACTATTAAATAAATAATAACTTATATAATAAGCTATTCGCAGTTTCACTATATAATTACTTATACCTAGATATATATAGCTTAATTTTTAAGATAAGTATATAACTACTAGCAGAATTAATTAGGTAACTATTATACGCTGGGGTTAGCTGACGTTACTATCTGAGTGGTAAAAAAATTTAGTTACTAGTGTCGCTTGCGCCTAGTAGCGTCCGCGCCCCTTGGGGTATATGCTAGTTAGGCCTGTAGTGCCCTGGAGGTTTCCACTTTCCCCCTCTAAATTCCCTAGAATGCCTATTCGCCACGCTATGCCCACAGGTGGGTTAAGCAGCTTGGGGACCCCAGGAGGAGTAACCTAGCCCCGCATCTTTAGCTATTCAGCGTCCGTCGCAAGTGTCTTGCTCCTGATACTTATTAGTAAGTCTAGCTAGTAACTATCTGTCTATAGAGCCTATCCTTCAGGGCTGTAGTGGCACTAAGCTGCTAAACCCTTTGGGGTATCCCTAGTTTACTGACACGCCTGAGTGGCCGACGCCGTGGGAGGTAACTAATAGCTATAAGCTTCCTATACTTGAGGTTTCAGTAGCTTTCTAGGGTATATAGGGAGATACTATACTGTAGTCTATAGAATATAAAACGTTTATAGGGTGCGCCAGCATATTATTATATGGCGCTAAGTTATGGAGCTTACGCTACTGTTAGGCTGCACTCACTCTCTACTTATAAGCCTACTAACATTTTTTATATGTAAGTTCTATAATATTTAGCTCTAGTCTGTAGAAAGTTTCTAATTAAATTGGATTTATATAGGAAAATAAAAAAGTTATCTCACAGAAACTAACTAATTAATCGACACTATATACACTCGTAGGTGCATGCTATAGCCTGTACGTAGTAGTGCCACTAAGGCTACTAGTATAGTATCTATAGAGTATGCTATGAGGCATACAGTACTGTAAGCCACTATAGCGGCCACTACAGCTGCAGAGCTTAGTATACTGTTGCCGCCCGGGGGCGCCTAAGGCTGCTGTCGCTACTGTAGCTAGTATTGAGAAAGTTTTAAGTGTATCTCTCTCAGTAGGCGTAGCCACTAAGAGTGTGAAGTTTATAACGTTATAATTACCTAAAAAAATACTATATAGTAAGTGTAAGCACTACTGAGCCCTATAATATCTACCGGAATTTCTTTTATAGGATATTTAGGATTCTTTTATAAGGTATTTAAACTAATTTTTACTTAAATTTAAAAATTTCAAATATATTTTTCTTAGTAATCGAAAATACTATAAGTATAGAACCTTTAGCGCTATAACCCCCTGGAAGAGCGTTATAAATTAAGTAAAAATACCATTAAGCTTCGCAGCTATTATTAGAATTTCTTTTATAGGATACTTAGATTTCTTTTATAGGATATTTAGGCTAACTTTTACTTAAGTTTGAAAATTTCAAACGCATTTTTCTTAGCAGTCGCAGTCACTATAAATACAGAGTCTTTAACACTATAGCCCCCTAAAAAAACGCTATAATTTAAATATAAACACCACTAAGCTCTGCAGCCATTCTGGGAGTTTCTTTTATAAGATACTTAATTTCTTTTATAGGATACTAGAATTTCTTTTATAAGGTATTTAGGCTAACTTTTGCTCGAGTTTGAAAATTTCAAACGCGTTTTTCTCAGCAGTCGCAGACGCTATAGATACAGAGCCTTTAGCCCTATAGCCCCCTGGAAGAGCGCTATAAATTGAGTATAAACACCGCTAGGCTCTGCGGCTGTTCCAGGAATTTCTTTTGTAGGGTACTTGAGA
>MASP02000655.1:0-42697 GCA_001693025.2 Colletotrichum lindemuthianum | reverse complement strand
TATTCTACTTTACTCTCATAACCCTATATTTTCTATTTATTCTAGTAAATTAATTATTAGAGTTAAGGTTATATAACCCTAATTAATTATACTCTAAATTGGTTGAACGTTAATATCAGATAATTTGATAAACGGATCATATAGTAGCCTGTACGTAAACAGCTTCCGTTTATCCGTTATATATAAGGTTAACTTTTCTGAAAATGAACTTTATTTTAATAGATATACCTAGAAGTTCCCACCTACCTTCAGTAGAATCAGAACTTCCTATCTTTATTACTATTTCTACTAATATTAGTACTGTTTTTAGATATTATTCTGAATTTCTTATTCTTCTGTAATTTATTAAGTATTAAATTCCCTTAACCTCCTTACTAGTCTTCTATACTAATTTAACAGATTATAAGTCTAACTTATATACTCTTACTACTTTCTTATCTACCGATCTTTATCTTCTATCGATATTAATATTTATATCTCTACTAATATCTATTCAGGTTATACTAAAGATTATACTAACTAACCTTAAGCTACTTTTTACCTATCTATCTCCAAAAAACCTCTCTTAACTATATCTATAAAGCTTTACAGCTTATTCCTTTTTCTCTCTCAGCTAATAACTAACTGAACCTTTATATTAATTAATTAGTTTAATACTAGATAAATCTACAAAAAGATCTACTAATTAGGATAGTAGGTTTACTACTAAGCTAGAGAAAGAGACAGTTAAGTAGTAGAGACTAAGATCTTTTATATCCAGATCCACTAAAACCTTCTATAAACTAGCTCTTAGATCTATTAAAACCTTCTATAAACTAGCTTGTAGATCCACTAAGATCTTCTATAAACTAGCTTTCTAGATCCTCTAAAACCTTCTATAAACTAGAATATTATAAGTTTACTAAAACTTTTATAAATTAGAATATCTATTAGTCCACTAAGACTATTATAAACTAGATTATATAGTCTACTAGACTGATAATAAAAAATAGTCTGCTATAAGATTTAAATTCTAGATCTCTATTAGTTATAGTTTTTATATTAATTTTTCAGATTAACTATTAGGCTATTTGTCTATCAATTTTGCTGATTGATAATATGTTACTGAACTTAGTCTATAAGTATCTTAATTCTATATCAGAATCTAGATTAATTCTTTATTAAATAACTACTTTATATATTTAAGTTATTTTTAAAGATTATAAGAGACTTTAAATTCTACTGTTTCCCTAAGTTAAAAGGGATTTAGAATTTTAATATTTAGTCTATCTAAATAAAGATTTTACTTACTAGTAAAGATATTTTTATAAATTTAACTAAACTTATTACTAAAAGTAATCCTAATAAATACTATAAAGCTCTTAGTTATATATAGTTAAATTATAGAGATAGTTTTTGAGGAGTTATTAAGAATAATATTAATATATATAATATATTTAATTATTTAAAAAAACTTTATAAACTTACTAGTTTTTCTAATAAGTTTCTTACTTATAAAGAACTTTTTAATATTTCTCTTAGTAATTTTGAGATTATAGAAGAATATCTTAATAAGATAAAGGAACTTATTAATAATCTATTTTATAATAAGATTATATTACTAGATTAAGTAGTTATTACCTATATTCTAAACAGTCTGGATAAGAATTATAAGGATTTTATTACCACTATTACTTAAAATCTTAAATTTAATAAGGATTCTTATAAGTTAGATTCTTCATTCTCTAATTTATTAGATACATTGAGAAGAATAATATATACTTCTTCATTTAATTTTACAACTAAGAAGGATTTTAAAAATAAAGTTACTAAATAGTCTTTTAATAAGGTTAAAAAACCCTAGAAGAAACAGAAGGATATCTTCTGTAATTACTATGAAAAAACTAACTATACTGAGGAGAATTATTTTGATCTTTATCCTGAAAAAGCCTCTAGCTAGATAAAAGTAATAAAGAATAAGGGTTTTTTTTCTTCTGTTTCTATTAATAAGAAAAAGAAAAAGGAGAAAAAGAATAAGAATAATAATAACTCTAAAAGAGTAAATATTTTTTTAATAGATAATACTGTTAAATATCATATATAACTTAATTTAACTATTAAAGAAGTTATTAAAGAAGATAAAGAAGAGAATAAAGAGAAAATTAAGTTTAAAAATATAATTCTTACCTAACCTCTTTTAAAGTCTCATACTAATAAGACTTTAGGTTCTTTAATTTCCAAAATTCAAAAAACTAGAAGTTTTAATATTAAAAATAAGATTAATACTGTTTCTTTCTTTATTAATACTAATACTACTATTTATATAGTAAAAGATAACCTTAGTGGTTACTTTCAGCTACGTACGTTAAGCTCTAGCCTCGCTGAAGCTTTCGCCGTACAGATTATTACTACGAGGTCTTCCTCCACTATAGGGTTAAATATTATAACTGAGAGTATAATTATCCACGATAATAGGTAATTTTATTACCGTTTAAATCAGTTGTAAGCCAGCATTAGTATAAATACTATTGCCGGGTAAATTTTACAGTTAGAACTATATATAGGGTGAAGAGCTTAAATACCACTATAAGTATAAAGCAAAAGTAACTAAATAGTAAAAGATTACTTTCTTTTAGTTAATAAAACAAAAGTTATTAAACTTATTAAGTAGGGTAATATAAAAGAAATTATTTTAACTTTAGAACGTAATTTAAAAATTACTTTAAATAATATTAAATATCTTTTAAAAATATCTATTATATACTATAGTTGGATATTAATTTATTAAATTAATCTAGACTTAATATTATAGGAATCTCATCCATCCTTTTTAATAAACCTATATTATTTAATATAAAGAGAGATAAGTTATTACTTATAGAAACTAAGGTTAATAACTTTTATAAGTTTTAACTTCCTATTAGTAAAGATTTAATTCTTAATACTATTATTAATAATAATATTAATAACTTGAAACTCTAGTATGATCGAATAGGTTAGATTAGTAATATTCTTAAGTTACTTACTAATACTATAAATAATATAAGTTATAAGTATAGTAAAGGTGATAAATTACCTACCTGTGAAGCTTACCTTAAAGGTAAATTTATAAATAAAGTAAATAGAGATTCTAATAACTTTAAGAAGTTTGAATATCTTAATTATATTAGTTCAGATTTATGTGGACCTATTTCTCCAGAAACCTATAATCACTATAAATATTTTATCTTATTTATTAATAAGTATAGTAGATTTATCTGGGGAAAATTATTAAGAACTAAAAGTTCTAAAGAAGTAACTTTAGCTTTTAAAGAGTTTATTAATATAATAAATAATAATAATAAGAGAGTTAAAGAAGTTAATACTGATAGTAGCTCTAAATTCTCTAATAATAGAGTAAAAGTTATCTATTTTAATAATAGTATTATCTATAATATAAGATCACTCTATATTTATAAACTTAATAGTTTAATTGAGAAATCTAAAAGAACTATTATTAATAAAGCTAGAATCTTTCTCTATAACTTTAGTTTACTTTTATTCCTTTAGGGTTTAGCTATTAATATTTTTATTTATATTTATAATAGAATACTATATTCTTCTATAGAATTCAAAACTCTATATAAGTTAAAGAATAAGAAGAAACCTTTTATTTCAAATATGTGGATTTAGAGTAGTCTCTATTATTATAAGATTAAGAATAAGTATTCTAAAAAGCTAGACCCTAAAGCTAAAGAAGATATTATAGTTACTTTTAGCTATAATATTTATTTAGTTTGGAATTTCAAATCTTAAAATACTATTTAGTCTAAAGATGTAAATATTCTTAAAAACCAGTTTAATTCTTAACAGAAAGAAGATTTATCTATTTTTAGTAATATTATTATTACTAAGTTTAGTTAACTTTTACAGATTAAATCTAACTAACTAAGATCTAATAATTCTTCTGAGAATCCAGTTATTACTATTAAGTTTAGTAGTTTTAATAATAATAATAATACTACTAAAGATACTAATTTTTTACTTCTTCCTAATAAAGTAAAAAATAGTAATATAAACTTAGACTTTTCTCCCAATAAGGATTTAGGTGGTTTATCTATAACTTATCCTAATAGAGTTATAGATATTAAGAATTTTAAAAAGTCTACTATATCTATAGAAATTCCTTCTTTAAGTCTAGAAGTTAAAAAAGACTATAAATAATATCTATATAAAGAGAGTATACTCCTTATAGTTAAAGATTTTCTATCTTTACTTCTTTATACAGACTATAATTAATATAACTATAATAATAGTTTATTTATTAATAAATATGGTAATTTTTATACTGCCTCCTATATTCTATCTGTTAATACTCTAGATAAGCTAACTACTTTTTCAAATGCTATAAGTTCTTAAAATAGTAAGAACTAGATTTAAGTTATAAATAAGGAAGTTAGGTTTGTTAAGTCTATAGAAGTCTGGACTATTATACTACTACCTAATTTATTTTTTATTAAAAAGAATAATATTAATATATTAGGAGGTAGATAGGTTTATAGAATAAAACCTAATAATCAGGATCCTAGTAATCCTATATTTAAGGTTAGATAGGTTGCTTAGGGTTTTAACTAGTATTTCGGTATTCATTATTTAGAAACTTTTAGTATTATCTATAAGCCTGAAAGTTACAGATATTTACTTATTATATCTATTTATCATAACTGGAGTTTAATTCAGTATAATATTACTACTGTATTTATTTATATAAAAGTAGATAAAAAGATATATGTTAAGTTACTTACTAGCTATATTTATAATTAAGATTCTAAAAGTTTAGTTTTTAATGCTAACTATAAGAATTAGCTTTTTGTATATTTACTTAATAAGGTTTTATATAGGTTAAAACAGAGCTCTAGATTATAGTATTTACACTTTAAATCAGTTTTATATAAAATTGGGTTTAAAGTATCTCTTTATGATGAAGGAGTTTTTATACTTAATATTACTCTTAATAAAAGTAAATATTTAGCTATCCTGGTATATTATATTAATAATATACTGTTAGGGGCTAATAATTCTACTACTTCTGAGTATATATAGTAATCTTAAAAAGGATATAAAAATCTAAGATCTAGGAGAATTTAACACTTTCTTAGGTAATAACTTAGTAATTGATAGAAAGAATAAGGTTATAGGAATAAATCAGTTTAAATATACTGATAAAATTCTTACTAGATTTAATAAAAAAGATCTCTATAATTTTAATATACTTATAGATAATAAATCTAAGTTCTTTAAGAATAAGGATAATACTTCTAAGAAAGAGATATTAGAATATTAAAAAGAAGTAAAGGCTTTATTATATTTAGCCTTAAAAACTAGACTAGATATTACTCTAGCTGTTACTACCTACTCTAGATTTTCTTTAAATCCTTCTAAAGAATATTTTGTTTCTCTTAATAGGATATAGGGTTACTTAAAAAAGAATCCTAATTATAAGTTAATTTATAACTATAATAATATTAATATTTTTAATTTATTTAGGTTTACAGATTCAGATTAGGTAAGATATATTAATAATAGAAAATTCACTTCAGCCTATATATTTTACCTAGATTTTTATAATATTATTAGCTATAGTTTAACTAAGTAAAAAACAGTAGCTTTATCTACTTATAAAGCTAAATATATAGCTCTAGCAGATACTGCTAAAGAAGCTATTTACTTATTTAATAACTATAGTTTTATTAATAAGTCTTTGGAATTTAGGGTTATTAATAAGCCTATTATTTTTATTAATAATTAATCAGCTAAAAAGCTTACTGAAAATACTAAATTCTATAAAAAAGCTAAGTATATTAATATTTGTTATTATTATATTAGAGATCTTATTAGAGATAATAAGATAAATCTCTATTATATTAATATGAATGATAATATTACTGATTTTTTAATGAAGCTTTTAGGCTGAGTTAAATTTAATAATATTATTGAGAGGATTTTACAGAATAATTTTAAGAATAATATTCTGCTTTCTTATAAAGAAAATAATGTTAATTATCTATTTTCTAAAGAATAATCTTTTCCTTTTTACCTATATAAGGTTTTAGGTTTTTTAGATTTTTCTTTCTTCTTGAAGTCTTTTCTTTTATATTTTTTATAGTTTTAAGTTTTTTAGATTCTTTATTTTTCTTTATTTTTCCTATATGGTTTTTAGAGTTTTTACTATTTTTTACTGCTTTTTAAGCTATAAAAGATATTTATCTTATATACCTTATAGGGGGATATTAGAGTTATAGTATTTTGCTATTACCTTTTTTATTCCAAATACCCTATATTAGGTAAATAAGGATTGAGTATTCTACTTTCCTCTTATAACTCTATATTTTCTATTTATTCTTGTAAATCAATTATTAAAGTTAAGGTTATATAAACTTAATTAATTATATTCTAAATTAGTTGAACTTTAATATCAGAAAATTTGATGAATAGATTATATAGTGGCCCGTGCGTAAACAGCTTCCGTTTATCTGTTGCATGTGAGGTTAACCTTTCTGAAAACAAACTCTATTTTGATAGATATACCTAGAAGTTCCCACCCACCTTCAGTAGAATCAGAACTTCCTATCTTTATCACTATTTCTACCAATATCAGTATTATTTTCAGATATTATTCTGAATCTCCTATTCTTCTGTGATTTATTGAGTATTGAATTCCCTTAACTTACTTACTAATCTTCTATACTAGTTCAACAAAAAGATATAATTATAATTAGATACTAATAATTTAGTTAGAGAGATTTATCTAAATATTATACATATTCTTAGTGACTTTTACTCTATATATATAGTAGTATCTAAGCCTATTATTCTATATATAGTTTTAACTATATATTATACCTGGTAATAATATTTATATCCATACTAACTTATAACTAACTTCAATAGTAGTAATATTACTTTTTATTATAGATAAATATACTTCTAGCTATAATATTAGGCTTTATAGTAGAGGAAAGCTTTATAGTAATAATCAGCAGGAATCTAAGTAAAGTTAGAACTTAATATATATAGCTGAAACTAACTATCAAGATAAAAAGATTGAGAATCTTTATTAATCTCTTAAAGATAAGATAAAATTAAAAGCTAAAACTAATTAATCTATAATTTATTAGTTCCTTAATATATTTGAGAATAAAAATGAAATTACTTTTAAATCTCTATAGTTACGTATAACTAGAGTATGAAAATAAGAGATTTTAAATATTTCCATATAGTTTCTACAATCTAAAATATTAATTTCCTTTTCTCAAACGCCTAAGTAATATTATAAATATCAATATTAATAAGTAAACTATAGATATTAAGAAATTAATTATATAGCTATTCTATAACTTGCTATATTAAGCTAAACATTTTAATACTTGCTTATCAATTAAATACTGTCCTAATATTAGTAAATTATATTAGATACTAGATATCTTAAAATAATATAGTATTATAATTACTAAGATATTAGAAGCTATCTAGGTATACTAAAAATATCTATTTAGGTACTTTTACTTTATACCTATAGTGTTATCTAAGCTCTTTACTCTATATATTACTCTAACTATATAATATATTCAGTAGTAGTATTTTTACTAATACTAGCTTATAATTAGTTTAAATAGTAATAAGATTACCTATTATTATAGATAATAATACCCTCAGTTATAATATTTAACTTTATTATAGAGAAAGATCTTATAGTAATAATTTATATAGTAAACGCTTTAGTAAAGCTAAAGCTTAATATATAGCTAAAAGTAACCACTAAGTTTATAAGGTTGAGAACCTTTATGAATCTATTAAAGATAGAATAAAATAAAAGGCTGAAAGCTATATATATAGTATATTATTTGGTTACTTTTACTTTATATCTATAGTAGTATCTAAGCTCTTTACCTAATATATAGTTCTAACTATATAATATATCCGGCAATAGTATTTATATTAAAACTAGCTTATAACTAGTTTAAATAGTAATAGAATTACCTATTATTATAGAAAATCATGTTGCCGGTTATAATATTCAGCTTTTTAGCGGAGGAAAACTTTATAGTAATAATCTATATAGTAAGAATCTTAGTGAAACGAGAATTGAATATATATAGCTAAAAGTAAGTATTAAGGTTATGGAATTAAGAATCTTTTTAAATCTTTTAAAGTTAAAATAAAATAAAGAACTTATAAAAGTTAAGTATTCCATAACTTATTATTTTTCTATATCTTTATAATAAAATTGAAGTTTCTTTGAAAGTTATATAGCCACCTGAAACTAAAGAAATATAAAATAGATAAAAGAATATTTAGCTATAATTACTATAATTAAGATTATTAATTTATTAAACTAAACTTTACTAAAACTATTCTGAATATTAGAATTAACAGGCAGCCTATAAATATTTAAGAGAAAACTATATAGCTATTCTATAATTTGCTATATAAAACTAACTATTTCGGAGATTAGTTACTTATTAGATAATATCCTGATATTAATATATTATAATAATCCTAATTACCAGATACCTTATCATATTATAAAAATATAATCATAGGGATTTTAACGATTATGTAGCTATATTAAAGATATTTATACTTATATAAATATCATTTATATATTAGACATAATTAATTAATATATTAAGATTATTAACTAATAAAAGTAATCTAAATTCCACTATATTTATATAAAGTTTATAAGTTAGTTTAAATTAATAATAGAGAACGTTTATCTTAAAGATATAAAGTTATATCTTTAGGGTAGGTAGGATATAGTTAGAATATTAAGGTTATGGATATTAAGGTTATAATAAGTGTTTAAATAGAGTAGCTATAGTTAGTAGTGATTAAATCTCTTAAAATATTTCAATTATATATAGCGTAAGGATATAAGAATCTAAGGTTAATATGGAAGAAGTTATTAATTATTTATTATTAAAAAGCTTAATATAGGGTGGATATATTACCTGCTGTAGCTATAGGGACTTTAACTTTAAATCAACCTAAGGCTGGCTATAATAGTTAGTGGGGCTGGAAGGGCTAAAGTTATACTTTAGGGGGTAATATATCTACGAATAGTTATAATGGAAAGTAAGTTATTAGCTCCTTCTATAGTATATTATTTAGTTACTTTTACTTTATATCTATAGTGGTATTTAAGCTCTTTATCTTATATATAGTTCCAACTGTAAAATTTACCCAGTAGTAGTATTTATGCTAATACTAGCTTATAACTGGTGTAAATAGTAATAAAATTACCTATTATTATAGATAATTATACCTCCAGTTATGATATTTAACTTTATAGTAGAGAAAACCCTTATAGTAATAATCTATATAGTAAGAATCTGAGTAATGCTAAAGTTTAATATATATAACTAAAAGTAACTACTAAGGTTATAAGATTAAGAATTTTTATAAATCTCTTAAAGATAGAATAAAATAAAAAGCTGAAAGCTAAATATTCTATAATTAATAACTTTTCTGTATTCTTTATAATAAAATTAAAATTCCCCTTAAATCTATATAGCTACCTGTAACTAGGGAAATATAATTTGGTTATTTCTACTTTATATCTATAGTGGTCCTTAAGCTCTTCACTCTATATATAGTTCTAACTGTAAAATTTACCTAGTAATAGTATTCATACTAATACTGGCTTATAACTAGTTTAAATAGTAATAAAATTACCTATTATTGTAGATAATTATGCTCCCGGTTGTGACATTTAACCTTATAGCGGAGGAAGACCTCGTGGTAATAATCTGTACGGCGAGAGCCTCAGTGAGACTACTAGGGAAATATAATAGCGGATTCTGAATATTCTATTATAACCTTTATAACTGGAGGTATTAATATCTTCTAAAAAACCTAAGTAATATTATAAATACTAATATTAATAAATAGACTTAAGATATTCAGAAGAGAATTATCTAGTTATTCTATAATTTACTATATTAAGCTAATAATTATAGAGATTAGTTATTAATTAGATAGTATCCTAATATTAATATACTGTATTAGTTACTAAATATCTTAAAGTATTATAATATTATAATTACTGGAATTTTGGATATTATATAGCTACACTAAAAATATTTATATCTATATTAGTATTATTTATATATTAGCTATATTTAATTAATATATTAAGATTATTTACCAATAAAAGTGAACTGAATTCTATTATACTTATATAGAGATTATAAGTTAGCTTATATTAATAGTGGAAAACCTTTATATTAATAGCAGAAAACTTTTATATTAAAGATATAAAGCTTTATCTTAGAAGTAAGTAGATTATAGTCTGGAGGATATTAAGATTATAGATATTAAAGTTATAGTAAGTATTTAAATAAAGTAGCTATAGTTAGTAGTTATTAAATCTTTTAAGATATTTAAATCATATATAACGTAAGAATATAAGGACGTAAGGATATAAGGTTAATATAGAAGAAGTTAATTAGTTATTTATTATTAAAAAGGTTAATATAGAGTGAATATACTAGCTACTATAGCTGCAAGAGGTTTAGCTTTAAATTAACCTAAAGCTGGCTGCAGTAGTAAGCGGAAAGTAGAAGGGCTAAAGTTATACTTCAGGGGGTAATATATCCACTAATAGTTATAATAGAGAGCAAGCTATTAGCTTCTCCCTATAGTATATTATAAACATATATATTTTTATTTATATTAGGTATATTTATATTATATTATCTTATTCTAACTATTAATTTACCTTTTACTAGTAATTATAATTATTTATAATAGGTTTATTAGAGTCTAAATTACTACTAATACTAAGTAATATCTTAGTAAAATGAAATATAAACCTACTAAAATAATCTATTTTAAGTTAATTAGTTAGTTAACTACTATTAATGAAAGTAGAAAGTTTTTATTATTTAGCTAAAACTATTATTAGAAGCTAATTTTCATACTTATATTACCCTTAAGATTAAAGTTCATAAAAACACAATCTTTATACTATTCTGTAACTATAGGTAATTAGTCAGTATTCTAACTCTCTACTAACTACTAACTACTAAAACTTCTACGTGTCGCCTGCTGGGGTAGTCCTGTGACCATTTGTCGACGTCATATGACACGCTGGCACGGACGTGCACGGATCACCTTGTGCCCGTAGGGTGTAAGTACCTTGATATGTACGTGTGTAGGAAATCGGTCACTTGTGCAGGTAGCTGGACTTTTCTGCCATCCCAAGCATGGCTTTCTTCAAATGACTGTCTGTGGAAGTTTCAAGCCCTCAGCGATCCTACGTGTGACGGTGCCGCTAGTTGACGACGAATGTAATCGAATTCAAGAGATCCGTTGACAAGCACAGCGAATGGCGGCACAACCACAACTCACCCGAATTCTTAATGACTCCGTAGCCAGGTCTTTCCCCAGCAGGTGATTCTCCTTGCGTACGGTCTCGCTTTCATTAACTGCCTGACGGAGAGCATATGATGGTTGGTGCCTATCAAGTGACAGTGCCCTTTCCTTTCATCAACCTCCTCCTCCACCAGCCTGGCAATCACCAAGTTGATGATTTGCATTAGATTGCATCTCCTAACGAAACCGACCTCGCACCACCGAACCCCCTCTACGCTTGCCGCTTTTCGTCTGCTCGCACCTTTGGTTGGCATGCGCCCAACGACATGATCTATTGCGATACGGTTGAACAGACGTCTGATACACCCAGCAAACTGCTCTCGATAATCTCTACTCCATCATGGCTTCCAACATTTTCTCCAGGATGGCCCCGCCACCAAAGGCATCGCCGTCATCTCACGAAGAGCTGAGCGGACGTGGTGAGGATGATCGCGATATTGAACGGGAGGCTGGGCTCGACGTCGACGAGGAAAACTTCAGGGAGCATTTCCAAGATCATGACCTAGATCACGCCCAAGGCCTCGCGATGGATGACAGCCGTGCTACCCTCGACAGCACTGCAGGCCTTCTCAGAAGTTCCCGGAACGCCGCTGGGAAAGTTTCTCAAGGTCGACAGCAACGCCGTAATCCCACCCCCAGATGGCTTAGCCAGGAAGAAGACATAGACAATGACGTTCCGGCTTCTCTACTTGTAGAGCCTCACGATATGGAAGCAGACAAGAGAGTCTCTAACCGCACCAGCCATCGCGCACCTAACACCAGACAACATGCAATTCCCGGCCCTTCTAATCGACGTACTCACGCTCAGTGGGAGGCTACTCAAGCCCAGCAAAGGCTCCACCCAGCAGACAGCATCCGGCCTGTGGCACTTCAATCACATTCCCCTGCGCGAGGCTTGGCATCCGGCAATGAAAAAGACAAAGCCCTCTGGAGATGGGTCAACGTCTCAAATCTTGACGGCTTTATCGAGGAGGTGTACACATACTACTTGGGTAGTGGCTTTTGGTGCATCGTTTGCGCCCGGGCTCTACACCTGCTGTAAGCTTTACGTTTTCGGTCGTTCTTTTGCTCGCAGCTGATGTTGGTGTTTCCTGTAGAGAATCGGCATTTTTTGCAGTCTTTCTCACGTTTATGACACAATGTATCGACTATTCTCTATTTTCCGATAAGGACAAAAAGTCCCTCAAAGAGGTGGTCGTTTCTCAGTGCACTAAGAAGATGTCCCTCTTCTGGAATTTTGGCCTGTGGCTGTATGTCTTCTACTTCATTTGGAAGGCTGTCCAATTCACCATTGACCTCCGGCGGCTTGCTCACATGCGCAACTTCTACACATACCTACTCGAAATTCCCGAGGAGGACATGCAGACGGTCTCATGGCAAGACATTGTTGGCCGTGTTATGTCACTACGAGACGCAAACCCTACGACAGCGACAAACGTTTCCCCGTCTCAGCGGCGTTGGATGAAAAACCAGTCAAAGGAGCGCCTGGACGCACACGACATTGCCAACCGACTGATGCGCAGAGACAACTATTTGATCGCCATGATGAACAAAGACGTCATCGACCTTACTCTTCCCATTCCCTTCATGAGGACACATCAGTTTTTCTCCAAGAGTTTGGAGTGGAACATTCACTTCGCCGTCCTAAGCTTCATTTTTGATGAAAACAACCAAATTAATCAGGAATTTCTCAAAGCAGACCGGAGAGGGATTTTGAGTGTGAAGTTGAGGTCACGTCTCATGTTTGCCGGCATAATCAACCTTTTGGTTGGACCTTTTGTGGTGGCTTATCGCGTCATCGAGAACGCTCTGGCCTATTACAATGTGAGCCATACCAGCCGCAAAGAGTTGCGGGGAATGCATGCTGATTGATTTTATAAAGGAATACCAAAAGGACCCTTCGACATTCAGTCATCGGAGATATACGCCGCTAGCAGAATGGAAATTCAGGGGTTTCAACGAGCTCCCACACCTTTTCCAAGAGAGGTTGAACATGTCGTACCCTATTGCCAGTGTATACATGGACCAGTTTCCGAAGAAGATGACGGAGCAATTTGCGAGGTCGGTAACTTTCATCGCAGGAGCCATCACGTTCGTGCTGGCCGTTGCATCATTCCTGGAGCCTGAGCATTTCCTCGGATTCGAGCTTGTGTTTGGCAAGTCCGCACTTTTCTATATCGGAATATTTGCAGCAACCTGGGCAGCCGCGAGAGGTATGATATCAGAGGAGACAACGGTATTCAACCCGGAATATGCCCTCCGGAGTGTCATCGAGTACATCCGTTACATGCCGGATCATTGGCAAGGTCGGTTGCACACAGCCGAAGTCAAGAGAGAGTTTTCGGGGCTCTACAAGCTCAAGGTCTTGATCTTGATCGAAGAGATACTGGGCATCATCACAGCCTCGCTCGTGCTCATCATATCGGCACCCAAATGTAGCGACCAGATCATCGACTTCTTCCGAGAGTTTACGATCCACGTGGACGGCGTTGGCTATGTGTGCTCGTTTGCCGTATTCGACTTCAAAGCGGCTGCTGGTAAAGAGATGAAGCCTACCGCATCCGGAGACGTTCGCGAAGACTACTATTCAACCAAACACGGCAAGATGGCTGCTTCTTATTACGGTTTCCTGGACAACTACGTCATCAACCCGAAGACGGGTATGCCTGGTCACATGCCTCCGGGAAGCCGGCACCAATTTCAGCCCCCGCCCGCCTTTCCAGGGCTGAGCTCGCCCACCCTAGCTGCCGACATGCAAGGCTCCAGAGTTAACCGACATGACATTGCACGCGTTCGGACGCCAGGAGGTTTGGTTGGACAAGCCCGGACGCCGCGATTTGGGCCATCAATGACAGCTCCATCGCCAATGGCTTCCATGCTTTTGGACCCTCACCACCAGCCGGCGGCAACGACAGCGACAGCATTCGGTGGTCGTAGCACACATAAGAGCCGAGGCCAAAGCGGGTATCGAAACGAAGGGATTCTAGAAGAATCTACCGAAGACGGCCTGGGCATCGACGAGCGTTCGCGTTCGCAAGTACCTTTCGATGAAGAAGTTGAGGGCTCGGGGCCTTTAGGTGAGTCATTGTGGGAGACATCCCCGCCAAAGGGCCCGAGCCGAGAGAACAGCACGGTAAATGCGGAAGGGCAAGATGGGGGTGTCCTGGGACTGATTTATCAGTTCCAACAGGCGTATCGCAATAATCGGCAAGGTAGAGTATTATAATAAATTTATATTATAATAAACTAAGATGAAAAAGTTATATAAAGTTAATGAAAAGTTTACTAATTATCAGAAAAAGTATAATATATAGATAATTTACTAGAAATATTTCTATTAGTAATAAAGTTATAAGAATTATATATATTATTTATTTATTTCTACTAAATACTAATAATAGTATCTTAATACTATATTCTATATTTAATATTAACTGTAAATAATATTTAGAAATAATAGTATATATATTATTACTAATAAATAATTAGTTTAAATAATAATAAACTTACTTATTATAAGATACCTTAACTCTAGTAGTAAACCCTAAAGTAAGGAAAGTGGAGTATCTTAGTAGTTAGTTAAACTCTTCTGCCTAAGAAATAATAATTACTAAGTAGCAGTTACTATACTAACTATATTTACTAGTAGGCTCTAAGATTAATAATACTATTTTAATAATAACTTTATTTACTTAGTTCCTAGAGGGTCCCTCCCCCAGACCCCCCAGTCTCACTACACTCAAATTAATTAACTTTATTATTAATAACCTTAATTACTTAATTCCTAGGGGGTCCCCCCCAGACCCCCCAGCCTCACTATATTCGAATTAATAACTTTATTATTAATAACCTTAATCACTTAATTCCTAAGGGATCCCCCCCTAGACCCCCCAGCCTCACTACACTTAAATAGAGATTATAAACTTACCTTACCTACAGTCTAAATATCTTATAGGATTTAGAGTAATAATAGTATTTATTAGTAATAATAAAATCCAGATAAAGTAATCCTAACTAACTAATTCTAATTACTTTAGTGAAAACTTATTATTAGTTATATTATACTATAAGTATATATATAGTAGTATACTCTCTACTTCCCACTAGTAATAAATATTAACTACCTTATTAGTTATTATATAACTAAATAGTAATTAGTATATTATAGATCTTAAGCTTTATATAATACTATATACTATATAATATACTATATAAGAAATAATAGTAATAAATCTTATATTATTTATAGCTATAGTAGTAGTTATTAGTAATAACTAAATTAAGGTGAGAATATCCTAACTACTAAGCCTAACTAACTATTATAATAGCTTATTATGAAGGGCTGGCTCCGACCGGGGGGCGTAGTGCTGCAGCTAATAGTATCTCGGCCTCCAGTATCTATATGCGCGCGCGTATACGAACAGTACTACCAATTGAGCTATATCGTATAGCCTCGTCAAAAGGTACGTAATAATAAGTCGTCCACTTGTTGTCTGGCTGCACTTAAGTAGGGTGTTCTGTAGCATGTTCCGTATGGGGCTGGCCTGTAATACTTATAAAGTATTATAACTTATAGATTATAATAACCTACAGGTCTCATAGAAGTTAAAGTTATAGTAATAGTTATTAGCAAAATTATAATTAAGATAAGGTTAAAGAAAAATATAGATATTAAAGTAAGAGTTTAATAGTATTAATTATAATAACAGCAGCTTAAAGTAAGCTACCCAGTAGTAATATAGTCTAGTTAGCTAGCTCCTCCTCAGTATCTTAAAGTAAAAGATACTATTATTATTACTATTACTATTACTACTACTACTACTACTGCTTACAAGTATATAGTATTAATAACACCTACTTATATATATTAATATTAGCCTCAGTACTAACCTACTGAGACTAACTTCTATCAGTATATTATTAAATATATTACTTAAGATCTAGATTAGTAGACTTTAGTAGGATAGAATTATTAGGGAGAGTAGGGGAGGATAGTATAATAGAGGATATAGCTAAAGCTGGAATATAGTTTCCTATAAATATATTAGAACTAAACTATAAGTAGTAATTACTATATTTATAATAGGAGCATTTAGAGCCCTAGGAATTATAATAGTAATTAGTATATAATCTAAAAATCAGGCAGCAAAAAGTAGGTAGTAGGATAATATACTCTTCCTATATATTCTAGCTAAAAATATGATAGTTATATCTCTCTAATACTTTATTACTATCTATTTATAGCAGAACTATAAGTAGATTCTAGTTCTTATTAATACTGAAAATACTAAATATTCTATTATTAAGAATAAGCTTATAACAGATAGGTAAGATTAAGAATTCCACAGTAATACTAATACTACTTAGCTAGTAGAAACTAGAGATAAAAGTATAAGTAATATACTACTAAGTAACTTAAAAGAATAACTATTAGTATTAACTTATAGATATAGTTTACTAATAATTACTATTTACATTTATTAGGCTCTAAGAGAGAGGGAAAGTAAGAAGAAAGAGGAGAAAGAATATTATCTATAAAAATATTATTAAGTAGAAGTAGAAAATTATCACTAGAGGGAAGGTTATTATCAGGAAATAGGAAAAATAGTATATTATCTATATAATTATCCTTATTAATAATAAAGTAGAAAGCCTATCAGTATAAAACTTAGTTGATAACTATAGAAATTAGTATAATAAAATATAGTAAAATTAGATAATATTATTATTAAGAATATTAGAGATATTAATAATATTAATAATATTATAAAGATCTAGAAGATCTAAAGTAGGTAGTATAGTAGTGGTAATAATAATAGCTAGTAGAAAAAAAAAGAGAATATTCTTTTTATATAGAGGATCTAATAATAAATAGAAGAGATAATTATTATTAAAGAAAAGTAGAAATAGAATTACTAATAAGTAAACTACTCTCTAAATTAAGATAAAAACTAATTTATATAGTAACTACCACTTAAAATAGCTCTAATTATATTAATAAAATATAAAACCAAAAAAACGCAAATTCCAGCAAGGGAAGAAACAGTATATTTATCACAAAAAGTATAAATAACAATATTAATTAATATATTATTCTCTAAACTAAAGTAAGATTCTATAAGTATTTGAAAGTATCCTATTATTAGTAGTATTAACTTCAGTTTTAGTAAAGCTATTATTACTAATCTATATCTATTTCATAAAAGCTAAAAAGATAATAATATAAGAAACCCCCCTATCCTTTTTATAGAAAGCTTATATTAAATAATATTAGTCTATATCTATTTCATAAAAACTGCAGATAATAATATATAAGATTCTATTAGGTAATACTAGTCTGTATCTATTTCGTAAAAACTGCAGATAATAATAATATAAGAAGCTCCCTCTATTTCATAAAAGCTGCAGATAATAATATATAAGGTTTCTTTTTATAGAAAGTCTATATAAAGTAACTTAATATAGGAGGCTTCTTTTTATAGAAAGTCTATATAGAGTAGATTAATATTATGATATAATATTGTAAGGTTTCTATTAGTAATCTAAACTACAGACTATTTTTATTTCGCTAAAAGCTATAGATAGTAATATAAGAAGCTTCTCTTTATAGAAAGTCTATATAAAGTAGCTTAATAGAATATTAATCACACTAAATAGTAATAAGTAGTACTAACTATAATAATATCAGTTTTATTTTTAATAACCAGTATAGTATACTAAATAGTAATATATTCTCCTTAAGTTAATAAAGAGGCTGAAAGGTAGTTAGTAATATAATTAGTAAAGTAGATAAGTTAATTTTATCTTTAATAACTAATTAGTATATCTAAGGACTATATATCCTCCTTAAGTTAATATAGAGGCTGGAAAGTAGTTAATAATACTAAAGGCTAATAGAATAGATAAGAATTAGTTTAGATTATATATTACTAATAGATATATATCTCTTTTAAGTTAAGAAATACTAGAATAGTAACTTCTTTAAATTAAGAAATACCAGAATAGTAAATAAGGATTAGTCTAGATTAGATATTACTAATAGATACCTCCTAAGGTTATAATATTTAGAGTAACTCTAATAATATTAATAGAAAGTAAAGTGTATTATATTAATACTACCTAAACTTAGAATCTCTATTATAGACTGAAAGATATACTTAGAGTATCTATATTAAGTATCTTTATTACACTCTTAGCTAGATTTAGTCTCACAGTTAGAGAAAACTTAGTAATTAAAAGGATCCTTAAATATAAAGCTAGATAGAGAGTAAACTTAAGAGATAGTAATATAAATTAATTTAGCCTGGAACTAATAACTACGAATATTTAGTATAACTTTATAAAGAGTTATACTTTATAACTTATAGATAGTAATAATATAAATAACAGTGAGAGGGAATTAGATATAAAAATATACTTAATTACCTCTATAGAATTTATAAATTACTTAGAAGATAGAAATAGTTCTATAGTCTGGAAATATCTCTACTATAATATAAATATTACTGATATAATTATTAAAGTTAATTAGAATAACTAAAAGCTTATTAGTTCTCTAGTAAATATCTATCTACTAGATAATATTATAAACTATCCTTAATATTCTATTATAGAAGCTTATCTCTATCTAGATATTCTCAATTAGTATTACTTAAATTCTAATAGTAAGGAAGAGCTTCTTATAGAAATTATTAGTATCTTAAAAAGTAACCTTATCTACCTTAAAACTAAAATAAGCTATATTAATAATATAATTAGGTTAACTAGGTACTAATATAGTAAAAGCTATAATAGTGGGTGATATACTAGGTGCCCCACTTTTATAGACTAATTAGATAAGAGGGATTATCCTACAGATTAATCCTAATAGTATATAGTATATATACGTATACTATAATATAAACTTAGATATAACGAAATAGAAGCACCAGTTACAACCTAGTTACAAACAATTAATTAATTACTATATTTACTAGTTATAAACTAACACTAATTAGTAGTTTAACTACTACTAATACTTATTACTACTATTTAACTATAGATTAGTAAGAAATATCTAAAGAGACAAGATTATAATACCTCCTAAGAGACCTTATAGACAGCTTCTAAGCAGAAATAGGTAACTTAAAGCTATTATAACTGCATACTACCCCAAGAACGTTACTAATAAGCCCATAATAGAAACAGAAGTAAAGATAAACTCATAATAACCTATTTACTTAATATTATATTATATCTACTATATAATAAAAGATAACTAAGATTAACGCTAAATTGAGGTAGTAAACGCTGAAATAAAGTAATAAGATTAATATATCCAGAAGGAAGAAATCTATAATAAAACTTCTATCCCTCACTACTACTCTCTAACGTCTCATATATATTTAACTATTAAGAGATAAGAGAGTATCTTAATAATAGCAGACATAATATATTAGTTACTAAAAATAATATATTAAAATCCCCCCCTTTTTTCTAATATTATATAGAAGAAATAAAATATCTTAGTTAGTATATCTATATCTATAATATAGCTTACCTAGCAGTCAGAATTTAATTATAATACAAATAATAATAAATAAAGAGATCCTTATTTTATATAGTAAGGGGATCCTAAGAACAGTCATAAAAGTATAATTAATAATATAAACTAATATATAAATATTCTAAATTTAAAACTAAGTAATAATATTAGCTTATAACCTTTTTCCCTATATATTTTGCATGTAACTGCAGCAGAGAAGTATCCTAATTGGAATTCCCTAAGAATAACAAACTATTAAAGATATTATAACTAATACTGAGATAGAAAGTATTAAGAAACTATTATTCCTTATTACTACTTATAAGTGTCTAATAAGTATTTAATAAATATAAGGAGGAGGAATACTGATACTAATAATATTATTATCCACTTAAAAAACCCCTATTAGGAGAGTCTTTCTGATAAACTATACCCCAAAAAAGAATAAAAAAGAGAGATATTTATACTAATAGTAGAACTAGAAGATAAAGAGAGGAGAGAATAATAAGGGATAATGTAAAAGGAAAGTTATTTAAACTAACAGCAAAATAATATATCTAACTAACTAATTATAATTACTTATTTTTAAAACCTCCCTCTGTAGTAATAAAAAACTAAGAAATAGTATACTAGATAATATAAGTTAGTATAACTAATAATATTCTTATATTATTACTTATTATTCCTATCTACTGTAGGCAGTATATTTATATAATAAAAAACTAAGCTAAATTAATAACCTTAATAATATCACTATTTAATAATAGCTAACTTTTACCTCTTAAGTAAGCTCCTATAAGAATATTACTAAAATATACTAATCTACTGCTAATATTATTAGTAAGGAATAGTATCTGCTGAATTAAGAAAAATTAGGAATAGGAAGTTATTTATAAAATTTTTACTGGAAGGAGATATCTACTTAGTAGTTATAATTTATCTAATAAGTATATATACCTCTGAAGCTGCAGCCTTTAGAGAAATACCTATAATTAAGATATAGTAAAGTTATACTAACTATAAATATTATCCCAACTTAATATTTTAAATATATTTTCCTCTCTAGACCCTATTGACAGCTTTTGTGAGGATATAACTTATAATAACGTCTTTATAACTAAAATTAATAAGTATAAGAAGGTATTCTAATATATAGAAGTAAAGATACTAGTAAGGATATACTAAAAAGTTATATCTTGATAATAGGGTAAGAATATTAAACTTCAGATAAATATTAGTAGTAATATCTTTAATAATATTTATATTTACTACTACATTTACTTATAGAAAAAGTAAAATATCTATTTTAATAAAATATAAGAAGCTTACTATATTAACTTTAAGGGATAGACTCTAGAATAGTTTAATAATATAAAAAAGATATTAATATAAGTCCTTAAAACTACCTTATAGAGAGAGGTATATACTTCTCTATAGATAAGGATATATTAAACGAAAAACTAGTTAAGATCTTTAAAGAGGAGATACTAATAAGATAGATAGTAGAGAGTATTAAAACTAAATAATAAAGATATCTTACCTTCAGATAAGAGATTATAAAAAACTCTAGCTTTATTAATAACCTCCTAGAGGTAGGAGGATTTATTCTAGTTAATTAATAACTATCTATATTAAGAAGGTTAATAATAGAGTTACTCTCTCTATAATTAATATTATTAATATTAATAATAAGGATAATACTAACGTTAAGCTTATAACTACTAGAGCTAGATATTTAAATAGATATTAACTTACTAAGGATCGAGAGGATAATAACTAATAAAGAAGAGAAATATCTAGAGCTAACTAGACTCCTAAGATTCTATACTTACCTCAGAGGAAAATATTAATTAATATTAAAATACTATATTCTATTTAACTAACCTCACAAGAAAGTTAAGTTATTATTTAGTAAAATATATAGAATAAATAATAAATATACTAGAGAGGAGTAAATATTTTTGAGGATAAAATATAAATATTTATTACTAAATATATTAGCTATAATATTAGCTAGAATATAGTAAGAGGAGTATTTAATAATATACTAGCAGAATAAATATATTTATACTATAAGATATCAATTTTACTAGTTTAAGATAATCTCTTAATTACTTAAATAGCTATAATAGTTAGAAATAAGTTTAAGATACTTATAGTTTAGTTTAACTACTATAGAGAATAAAAGAATATAAGTTTTAAGACTTTTACTAAAAACTATAGATATACGAATATAGTTAAAATATTTAGAGTAATAATAATATAAATTAACCTCCTTTAATATATCTATCTAAACCTATAAGATCTATAGGAGAAAATTAATAAGGAGATATATATAACTATATACTAAATATATAATATAATTAATATACTCTATAATACTATTAATAAAACTAAACTAACTATTAATAAGCTGTGTAAATAGATAATAAAGATACTTAGAAGTTAAAAGAGATAGTTAAAGTAAGGAACTAACTATATTATAGATTATAATTAGTTTCTTACAGACTATATATATAATAGCTAAGGATAAAACTAATATTTTAACTACTCTTAACTACTTTATCTATAATATATATAGGATAATAATATTATCTTAGGATAGCTTCACGAGAAGGTATAAAGTAGGAATATATAAAGTAAGTATTAGGTATACTTAAAACTAGCAAATAAATATTAGTTAATAAAATATATTCTAGAGGAACGTTAAGCTACTACCTTATAATTTAAGAGGGTATTTATTATTAATGTTATATTAGTAGAGGAGATTATAATATACCTTAATAATACTAACTCTATAGAGGAGATAATAGAGAAAATAAGAAATAATATAGATAAGATATTGGAGGATAATTTTATAGTTATCTACTTTACTATAATAGATAGCTAGAAGGAGACTATTAACTTAATATAATTTATAGAGATCCTCTAAAATTATATTTTTTACTATTTAATAACTATTAATAAATTAGAGATTTTCTTAACTTTATAGTATTTAGAAGTTATTTTTAAAAATATCCTCCTAGATATTAGAGTAAGTAAATTTTCTACTAGAGGTATATAATAATTTAGAACTCTCCAGAAAATCCTCCCTAATATCTTACTAAATAAGATAGCTCTAAAGAAAAATATTAAATTTAGAGATAGATAAAACTTTATAAGTTTTAATATTACTAAAATATCTATATCTTTTAGAGATATTAACTTTAATATTATACTTATAGTTATACTATTTCTACTAAACCTCCCTAATATAGACTACCTCTAAATATACTTTAATAACTTTAATAATAAAATTAAGTAGGAGGGAGTATTACCACTTATAGAGAAATATAATAAGTATCTATAATTCTTAATTTAGGAATATTCTTATAATAAAGTTATTAACTTCCTTATAAAGATAGAGATATAATAGTTTTATAAGAAATTTAGTTATTTTAATATCTATAAGTTACATAATATACTTAAGAGAGTAGATAAGACTGTAATAACTAATAAGATTAAAGTAATTACTAAAAACCTACTATTAATACTAAATAAATAGTAAAATACTATATTAGTTTAAATTCAGCCTTAAAGATAATTATAAGTTTAATATAGAAATTATTATTAATATTATATATCCTAATAGTAATAAGTTTATATTATATATAGTTAATATCTTTATAGTATTTATAGCTATAAGGTTTATAAAAAGTATCTCTATAGAGGATATGTAATATACTCTAAAAATATATTAGATTAATATATACTAGAGACCTCCAGATAGAATTATTATTAATATAGAATATAACGTTATAGCTAAAAACTTTAAGAAGGAAGCTAATAGTATAAATAGTAAGGTTCAAATTATACTAGTTAAAACTTATAATAGTATTAGTAAGATAGAATATTATTATATCCTCCTATAGAGAGTATATAAAATTATCTAAAATAAGATACTAGAGATTAATAGAGAGGAGATACTATAAAATATAGTTAAGATAGTTAATAATATTAACAGTCTGAATAGCTTTATACTAACCCTACTAGTTTTTAGGGTATATCTATACTTTAACTTAATATTACTATTATCTCTAGATATTATAAAGTAAGTAATTACTATCCAGAAGGTAATAAAAGAGGTATATAAGATCTATACTTAATAGTAAGTTTCTAATACTCTAAGTATATATAATAATCTCTCTATTATTTTAGTCTATTACTTACCTTTTTAATTAGAAATATATATCTACTATAAATACTAAAGTTAGATAGGATCTTTTAGGTTTATCTCTATTAATAGTAAGATATATATTATATAGATAGATTATAAACTTAGTATTTTCAGATTAATAATAATTAAGCTATATTATTAATTATATACTAAAAAGATAGAAACTCCAGATCTATATAATTACTAACTACTAAATAAATATCTAAAAGAGGATATATTAATAGAGACACTAAGTAAAGACAGACTAAAGTAGTAAGGATAACTATATAAAAATATAACTTTTATTATAGAGGCTGAATTTACAGATAATATCTACTATAATATCTATCTAATAAAAAAAAATAGAGATACTTACTAAAGCTATTAAGTTTCACTAATATAATTTTATTAAGATACTAAGAAAACTATTTTAGAAATTATATATTATAGAGTGGAAGATTCTATTAGCGAAAAGTATATTCTATCTTAAGTATTTTAATATCTGGAAATATAATAGTATAAGGATCTTCAGTCTCTACTTTATTAATAAAGCTAAGAGTATAGATAATATATTATATAAGAAGTTATAGTTAATTATTAAGAAATTTAATAATGAGAGGAAAATTAATATCTTTATATAGTTACTCATAATCTAATAGGTTAGCTATTACTTAATATTAATATTATTAGTAATATTTAAAGAGGTAACTTCTATAGAAATCTATTTCTAAAATATTACTTAAGTATATATATAGATAGAGATAATACTAAATTACCTTATACTAATAAAACTACTAAGAAGCTTATATAGTTTATTTCTAGAGGATATTATTATTATTATAGTCTAGCTATTATATAGTCTCGCTAAGTTAGGTATTTATTAGTATATAATATATTCTAGCTACTATAAAGGCTGACTGTAAATAGAGACTTTATTATATAATTTATATCTTATAATCTCTAGGCTTAATAATCTATATTTCAGTATTATAAGTATATAAATAGATAATACTCTTAGACTCTACTTACTTAAGTTTAATAATAAAGAAGAGGAGGAACTTTAGTAAGTAGGATTCGCAGCTAAACTGAAGTTAATACTTATATAATATAAACTCCTTATATTTAACAGAGGTATAATTACCTTAAAGAATAATAATAATATCACTCTTACTTAAAAGAGATAAAGTAAGAAGATTAAACTTATTAACTCTATATCTAAAGCTACAAAAGTAATATATATTAAATGATAAGTATAAGGAGTATATATAGCCTCTATATACTAACTGGAGGTATATTTTAACCTCTCTATTACAGCCTAATATTCAAACCTAACGCTAGAGGATATTAAAAAGCTTAATAAATATTTAGTATAGTAAATAGATAACTCTAAAAGAGGTTTAATATTTATCCCTATTAATATTAAAATAATAAAGCTATATATATTTATTAATAGATTCTTTACTAATAATAATAATATAATATTCTAGCTTAGATTTATTATTATTTTAGGGATAGAAGATATTAGTGAAGATAATAATATCTTTAAGCTTAGAAGTAATATTATCTACTTTTTCTCTACTAAGTTAAAGAGAGCTATATATAGTATATTAGTATCTGACGTCTATAGTATAACTATAGGAGTTAATATAGGATATATAATATTCACTACTTTTAGGTAAGTAACTAAATACCTTAAGATACTAATAATACTAATAGTAGTATATACTAACTCCTATTCCCTCTATAAGTATCTTATTAAGTAAGGTATTACTAAAGAGAAGTATTTTATAATTAATATTATAATACTATAATAATTATATAAGAGAAGGGGGATCTTTAAGATCTAATAGATTAATAGTAAAGATAATCTTACTAATAGTATAACTAAGATATCTAATAACTAAACTTTTAAAGTATTTATTACTATAAATAAAGTAATTATAAGGATAGAAGGATAAATTATAAGAGCTATAGAGGGTAATAAAAGGAGGATATAAAGATAAAGAGGGTAAATAGAGGGTATTACTACAGGAGGACCTTAAGGTATCTAAGTGGCGATAATTAAAAAGTATATTTTCATAAGTAAATACTATTTACAGTATTTAATTAGTTTTTAGTATACTTAAAAAGATATATATAACTAGAGACTAGGTTTTTATATTTTATATTATTTTTACGTTTTACGTTATTTTTACGTTTTATACTATTTTTATATTTAACGCTACTTTTACGTTTAACGCTATTTTGTATTTTTACTATAAAAGAAAATATTGCTAGTGTTAGATTAACTGGATACTAATATAGTAAAAGCTATAATAGTAGGTAATATACTAAATATCCCACTTCTATAGACTAATTAGATAAGAGGGATTATCCTACAGATTAATCCTAACGGCGTATAACGTATATATACGCTATAATATAGATTTAGATATAATAAAATAGTGTGAAGGGCTGGATCTGGGCTTATTCAACCGGAAGGTGGCGTAAATACTGTTTATTTAGAACTAAGGAGTAAAAGAGAAGTTTTTATGGGTGCGTGGAAAAGTCTGTATATATAATACTATATAGAGCCTACTGGGACCCCACCCAGGCGAAAAGGTTAGCTTCAGATACCTAAATATAGCTCTAGCTGGATATTCAGATATAGTCTGTAATATTATCCTCCTCCTCCCCAGCTGCCGCCCAGCTGGAGGCTATAGGCTGGATCTCTATCGTTATCTGTAATTAGCTTATATATTACTTTATATTACTCTAAGGTTACTATATTTATAATAGTGTTAATAGGCTCCTATATAGAGTTTATATATTCTTCCTATTTAATAAGAGCCTCTTATTAGTATCCTCTCTCCACTCGATATATCCTTATAATAAGAATATTTTTAACTAGCTATTTAACCTCCCTATTATTATCTACTAATAGTAGCAGCTAGCTATTAACTATAACCTACTTAGGTAGCAGATTAATAGTAGCTCTCTAGAGTAAATCTATATAGAATTATAGGTAAATAGACTCTAGAATATTTAGCTTTATAATATATAGTAAGAAGATCTTTATTATTATATACTTATAATATAGTTAAACTAGCTTTTAGCTTGGTTTTAGTAACTTATAGTTAGATATATTTAACTATACTTTATTATTAATTTAGTATTAATCTGTGGGAGACTAGGTTTTATTCGCTTAAGTTTCTAATTTCTACTGAGTGGTAGTTATCTTTATATAGATATATATTATTACTAACTATATTCTCTTAACTAGCTAGTAGGCTGCAGCTTTATTACTACTAGGCGGTTCTATATACTCCTTAGTAATTAGGATAAAGTTAATATAATACTTATAATCTATAAAGAAAAATATAGTTCCTATTATATTATACTACTAGTTATAGAGAGCTAACTGTATAATAAGTAGTAAGTTACTCTAGTTATCCTGGGACTAGTAGGTAAATACCCTCAAAATTATTTAGATCTCTTAGTTATACTATTTTATAATCCTATTAGTCTGTAAATAGTAATTAGTATTTAATAGGTATATAATACTTATTAATCTGTAGAACTTCTTCTAGAAGTAACTTACTTAGTTAGATCCTCTATTATTTATAATAAAGTATAATATTCTATAGAATCTATAATAGTAACTGAAGAACTATTAGGTATATATTTCTACCTCTATTATTTTTATCTTCTCTAATATAGAGATCTTACTTAGTTAATTAATAATAACCTAGAGGTAATAGTTATTTTATTTTTTTATAGGGAGTAAGTTAGTAATAAAATCTATTAATAGATTAGAATATAACTAGTTAGGTACTAATAGGAGTTTTAGGAATTCCTTCTTAGCCTGCCTCTAGATATAAATATCTTTATATATATTATAGTTATATATAAATTAGTAGATACTTTATAACTATCCAGGCTAGTAGAACTATTAGCTTATAATTTTTAGTATATTATTATACTCTAGGTAACTTATAGAGGAGAAGTTATATAATTCCTATATTAGTTTAGTCTTAAGTTTATTAAGGAAGTTATTATTTTCTTTACTACTTAGTACTTAAAGTCTCTCTCTGAAGGTAAGTTATCTCAGTATATTAATAGTATATTTAGTAATCTAGATTTTAATATAGAAGTTAGGAGGGAAGTTACGTTCTCCTTACTGGATTACTATAAAGATCTATTAGTATAAGGAGTCTCTCTTAGTAGTATAGTTCTATATTTCTTATAAGTCTGGTTTTCTTTTGAAAATCTAGATACTAGTAATATCTATATATTCTACCTAGAGCTTCATAAGGATAGTAGCGTCTAGGATAATCTATATTACTTATTCTTATTACTTCTTATTATTTTATTTTTTAGGGGTATTCTGTTTCCTCTGGGAGAGGATATTAGGGGCTACTATCTGGATATCCAGTTAGTATTTAAAGTAAAAGTTATACTAAGATAATTCCTCTACTTACTAACTTTACCTCTCTGTAAGTTATTATTTCTTTATAAAGTATTTAAGGTTCTTATAGTTAGTGAGGATTTTAAACTTCCTAGTACTTTACAGTTTTACCTTCTATATCTATAAATATTCTAATACTGTAAGGAGTTCTTTATTATAAATTAGGTAATTAAACTCTGTGGGGGTTAGGCGTTAGGAGTAGAAAGTTACTAAATACCTTATTCTAGTTTTATCAGCTTAAGTTAATATATCTCCTAGAATATACTTTAAATAGTCTATCTCTATTATTATTAGAGTATTAAGGTTAAATATCTATAAGATTAGTTCTATAGTGAAAAGTTATTTCAGTATAAGGAAAGCTTCCTACTGTTTCAGTCTCCAGTTAAAAGGAACTAACTTCTAAGTTAGGTAATTTAAAAACTTTATAATAATATTATACTGAAATATAAAAACTTTATAATAGTTTATAAATTTAAGGAAACTATAGATACTTTTCAGTAAGTTAGGGGAGAGCTAGTTAGTAATAGCTTCTAACTTCTCAGGATTATAAGAGAAACTCTTTCTAGTTATTATAATATATTTAATATACTTAATTATAGTAACTAAGAATTTATATTTCTTAGGATCTAACTTAAGGTTTATATTAGTAAAGTAGCTAAGTATCTAGTAGATCTTCTTTTTATACTTCTTTTATAAGCTACTAATATAAATAAAAATATTATTAATATATATTATAATAAAATTATCTAGAAACTATTATAGATAGTTATTAATATACTATTAAAATATAGTGGAGGTATTAATAAGTCTGAAAAGATATACTATCTATTTAAAAAGACTATAATATATCTAAAAAATATTTTCTTCTGATCTACTTTATTAATTCTGATCTTATAGAATATAGTAATAATATTAAGCTTAATATACTAGTAGGTAATAATAACCCTCCAGAGGGTCTCTAATATAAAGGGAAGGAGGTAATAATCCTTCTTTATAATTACGTTAAAAACTTTATAATCTATATAGAAGTATATTCCTCTATCTAGCTTTCTTATAAAGAGGATTAAGATATTAGTAGAGAAGTTACTTATTTTAATAAATTCCTTATTAAGTAAATCCTTTAGGGCTTTCTTAAATATTAGAAGCTTCTCTTATAATATACTATAGAGGGATCCCTATAGGAAGTTTAGTTTCTATTCCTTATTATTAGATATTAATAGGATATAGTAGTTTATCTCTAATTAGCTGGAAGGTAGTTAGTATACTAAACTTAGATAGAAAAAATCTGGAAATTCCTTTAAGATATTTATAGGGATATAATCTCTTAGGTTCACTTCTACTTTTAAAGCTAATATTTTCTTAATATCTACTAGACTGATAGATATAATTTAGTAGGAGCTTAATATCTTATTAGTATACTATATAGTATACTAATAGATAAATATAAATAAATTAGTATTAAACAGCTAAGCTAACTAGATCTCCTTAAGTTATACTAACTTATCTTCATATTCTAAGTATACTATTATACTACTTTTTCTATATATTATCTATTAGACCTTAATATTATAAATAATATAATTATCTTTTATTTATAACTGCCTGAAATATAAAAGTAACTATAAGCTCTCTATAATATAGATATAAATCTTCTATATATAGCTACTAACTTCTAAAGTCAGAATAGTTACCCTCTAAGTATTACTAAATAATAACTTAGTAGTATATCTCTTTATCTATCTCTTTAACTTATTAATTAGTAGGAGGTAAAGTTTCTTTATAAGGAAGATATTAATAATAATATAAATATTATAATCTATATTAATAAGTATATTAATAGAGTAACCTCTATTAATTCTAGTCTGAATAATAGCTAACTATTAGTTACTTATTTATTCCTTTTTCTGTTATTTCCCCTATTCTGTCACTTCCGCTTTAGTTAGTTTTAGAGTCTAACTTCACTCTAGAGTTACTTTTTTTCTGAATTCTTACTATCACTAGATAGAGTAATATTATCCCCCTAGTTATCCCTAGTGTAATCTAGAGCAGCTGTAGCTTTTATAACTTTTATATTAGTCTTCTTATACTTTCAGGCTTTATAGTTTCTATAAATATAGCTTTTCTTACTATATTTAAAGTATTAGTAGGTATCCTAGCGGTCTTTAGAGTATTCCTTAGGGGTAGAGGAGAAGCTACTAAAGCTGTAATATTATTATCACTTCCTAACTACCCTAATTATTATAATATTACTTTCTATATTATAAATAGTAGATCTCTAGTAGGGTAACTAGTAGTACACTAATAACCTCTTTATATATTAAAGTTTCTAAGTTATATTTTAAACTTTAGATAACTAAAATTTATACTCTATAGGAAGGTTAACTATAATAAGTAGCTCCTTAAGGTGGGGGAGCAGAATAGCCTCTAGTAGAGAGATTTAGACTATATCCAGCTATATATATTTTCTAATATTAGCTAGAATCTTTTTAAATTAGGATAGAAAGGTAGTTAAGTATTTATTTTCCTTCTATCTGAGGTTTTATAGTTAGGTAATAGTATAAAACTAACTATTAAGATCTAGGTAAGTTCTATCTAGATAACCTATAAAATTATTTAGATTATAGGAGTTCTGTAGCCCTCCTACTATATAGAAAGTTTTAACTATTTACTGAGGACTAGAATCTAAGTAGGAGTAAATTAGATACTAGTATTCCTAATTACTATTAAAGAAATAGTAGTTAATCTCAAGCTTAATTTTTATCTATTAGGTTTACATTTAATATTCCTTCTACTTACCTAAAAACTTTAGAGGTAGGGGAAGAAGCTTCCTCTAGTAGTTAGCTATTAGTAGGAATATAATAATATTATTAACCCTAAGGATTATTATCCTAATAGATATTATTCTGGAGGTTACTAGAGTATTCTAATATAAGCTAGAGGTGTCTATTATAGTAGCTACCTGGAGGTTACTACTTACTATAGTATCTTATTTTACTAATTTATATAAAAATTTATTAATCCTCTAGTAGAGAGAGCTTAAAGTATATTGTAATTACTACTAAAGTAGTTTACTTATAAGGTTACTACCTATAGGGATATCCTGGGGGGTTTTAGTGCTTTCTATTATTCTTTATATTAGTTACTTATTATATAGTGTTATATCCTAGAAGCTACACTTTACTAGATTATATACTTAACTAGTGGGAAGCTGCATTCTACTTAATATTATCTATATAGTAAATAAAATTAAGTTCTAAATATGTAAAGGGCTGGATCTAAGCTTATTTAACCGGAAGGTGGCATAAATACTATTTATTTAGAACTAAGGAGTAAAAGAGAAGCCTTTATAGGTGTATGGAAAAGTCTGTATATATAATGCTATATGGGGCCCACTGGGGCCCCACCCGAGCGAGGGGGTTAGCTTTAGATGCCTGGGTATAGTCCTGGCTGGACATTCAGGTATAGCTTGTAATAAATAGAAGTATTAGTTACGACCTAGTTACGAATAATCGATCGATTACTATATTTACTAGTTGTAAACTAATAAATATATACTAAATTAAAGAGAAATACTATATAGTTAGAATTATACTTATTAACTTCAGTATTAGTAAAGAAGATATATAAAGTATTATTAAAAGTAGATATTTTATAAGATAATAGTAATATATATACTTAATTAGATAGTAACTATTAAGATTTAATAGAGATTTATAAGTTACAGACTTACTTTAGTATATATTAAAACTAAACTTATTTATTACCCTACTGGTAGATAATAATATCTAACTTAATTATCTTATTAAACAGAGGGTAGATACTCTAAGTAGAGATCTTATATAATGATATATAAACAGACTATCTATAAGTAAAGAGAGTCTTCTTATAAACAGGGGGAAGTTAATAAAAATCTCCTATAAGAAGGATATTTATATCACTAAAAGGTAGATTAACCTCAGAGAATAACTAATAAAAGTAACTATCAATAAAAGTAAGTATATTTAAACTAACTATAAATTTCTTATTAATAATAAGAAACTTCTTATAATACTATTTAGACTAGAGGTTAGACAGATTAGTAGTAGTTAATAGCTGGAAGCTTAAAGTCTAAATTAGTAGCTAGAAGATACTATAAAAAGTTAAGCTTTAAATACTATTTATAGTAATATTAGTAAGTATTATAATTATAATAGGATCTACTCTATTATCTCCTTAGGTAAGATCTAAAAAAGTAGTATAAAGTAATTAAATAATATAGAACTTACCTATACCACTCTAACTATCAATATATATAAAAACTTAGGCTAAATTACTACTTTAGATAAAAGAGTGAAAGTAGAGAAAAATAATATTATAGATTTAACATTACTTAATATTAACAGTATTAATAGTATTATCTATAAGCAGCTAGGTATTATTATTAACTATCTCTTCAAGCTAGTAATTAACCTTCTTAATAATCTAAAAGTTAGATATAATCTTATCAGTATACTAACTAATATAAAGCTGCTAGGAGTATTCTAAATTAATCAGGTAGTTACTAATAATATTAAGTTCTTCTGAATTAAGAAGGTAAAAAGGAACCTTATAAGCTAGCTCTTTCTAATCCTCCCTAATAATAATATTATTAATAATAGTATTATTAAACTTATCAAAAGATTTAACAGAGTTGGAATTAATATGTATATTATAAAAATTATTATTATAGTTATAAACCTACTAATAGATATAGTAAGCCTCCTCAAAACTATCTCTCCTTTTATTTTTAATAGTTAAAAGATTATTTTACTCTCGGAATAAATAATAAAGTATTATTTTAATATAGTAATAATTCTTATACTAAATTTCTTAATTATATTTATATTAAGGAAAGTAGTTAAGAATACGCAGCTGGACGTAAGGAAAGAGACGTATATTATTAATATATAAACTATTAATATTAGATAGAAAATATAAGTATATTATATCAGTAAATTCCACGTTATTAGGATATAGTATATACTTCTAGAGAAATATTCTTATTTATTAAACCTTACCCTCAGTAATATAAAATATTAGAGTAATATATTTAAAATGACGATAATTAACTAAAATAGTAATATAACTACTCTCACACAGAGGAAGGTTAAGGAGGATATAATAAATCTCTTATACTAACTAATTACATTTAGAGAGAAGTTTATTTATTAACTTAGCAGTAAAGAATATAATAGGTTAGTAGCATTAAATTCTTACTAGAATAGCTTCAGTTAGCTTCTTATATAACTATATTTTAGTCTTAACCTTACTAATATACTTAGCGATATAATAAATTACTCTAGCGATACTAATGTAAGGGGAAAAGTCTATATTAGTAAATTATATAAAAGTAATAATAGGACTAAACTAATAGAGGTTAATCTTATTACGCTAAGCTTTAAAAGTTTAATATTTTAAGTTAAGGTTCTTAGTAATAATAGGAATATTATAATATTTATAAGGGAAGTAGAATTAATATAACTTTACCTTAGTGTCTATCTTCTTATATATATAATAACTACTATATATATAATACTAGATATAGCTAATAATATTAGATAGAAACTTAAAAATATTCTCAGGCTAATAAACTATAAGAAAATTTACCTACTACTAAATATTATAGATATATTTAAGTTTAGAGTGAATAGTATTAATATAACCTCCCTAGAAGGTAGTAAAAAGCTTATAAGTGTATTTACTACTTATATTAGACTTAATAATACTATCAAACTAATAGACACTATGGTTATATATACTGCTGTAATTTTACTACTTATAGTAAACTTAGAACTTAATAATGTTAAATATCTTCTTTAAGATTTTCTTATAAAAGAGAATATATTACTAATAAAAATAGTAGGTAGTAATATAAGGATTCTTACAGATACTTATTCTTAAGATCTATATATAGTAAGTCTTAGTAGTATTCTCCTACTTATTGAAGTTAGGTATATACTTATAGAGAGAGCGTTAGTAGTAGTCTATTATACTGAAGGTAATAAAGATACTTAGGTACTTAAGGATATAGATAATAGCCTCAAGCTAGTGTTACTTAGATCTTCAGTATAAATAGATATTTCTAATAATATCTATATTATAGATAATAATGTTAAGAAGATATATAGCCTTAAAAGTATTAGATTTAAATATAGCTTTTAAGTTATTAATAGTAATATTATCTTAGCTTATTCGCTTAATATAGAAACTACTCTATTTATTAACTTTAGCTTATATTAAGATATTAAATATAATAAACTAAAAGTAGGAATATCTAGCAAAATAACTATCACACTACTTAAGTATATACTAAATATAGTAAGAGAAGTTAATAGACTATTAAATATTTAAATAAACTTACCTCTATTATAAGAATATAAAATTAGGAAAGTGAGAGATAGGAGGAGTTTAAAGTAGTTAAGATCAGAGAGAAGTATACTCTAGTAGGGAGGTATATTAATATAGTAATAACTAGTAAGAAGCTACTTATTACCAGACTGTTACTATTATTATAATTTAGCCTGAAAATCTTAAAAGATATTATATCTCACTATAAAGTTAGGAATAGCAGTAATAATAATATTATTAGGATATTCCTCCTCAGAATCTAGCTAAGGATTATTAATATTATTAGTAATTTTAATTAGTATTTAGTAAATAATAAAACTATTATCTAGTAGCTAGTTAATATAGTTTTAGTTAATAAGTATATTAGTATAGTCTGGATAATTATCTTTTAGAAAATATAGCTAGTAATTAATATAGCTCTTATAAACGTAAAACTCTCTTATAAACTAGTAATTAAGATAAAGATTCTAATCTATATTAGGAGGTTATAATAAGACCACCTTAATATTATAGGGGAGAAGAAGTAGCTAATTATAAACTTTACTAATATCTTTAAGGAAGCTAATAACGTAACCCTTATAGCTACACTATATACTATAAACCTAGCAGAAATTAACAATTATATAAACTCTAGTAATAAGTATCTTTTTAATATATATAAGCTTAAGTAGAAAATTAGGAATATTACTAAAATTAAACTTATTTTTATTAGAGTAGAAGAGAACTAGCTAATACTATCTATATAAGTTATCTCTTTTCTAGTAACTCTGGTAAATATCCTTATTATTTAGCTATATATTAAACTACTTCTCTCTACACTGAAAGTAGGTATCTATAGTATCCCTATTAAGAGTGTTATAGAATAACTAAATAAGCTTAATATCTATATTATAAAAAGCTTATATATTAAAGTTATCTGTAAAGAGAGAGCTTACTATATAAAAATTATAGCGAAGGGGATATATAGATAAGTTAGGAGTTAGTAATACCTAAGTAGTAGGCTTGGGATAAATAAGCTTAGGTGAAGATTCAGGAGATATAGGGGAAATAGGAAATATAGGTAAAGAAGGGGAAGTAGGATTAGAAAGACTATCTAGCTCTAACTGCCCTCTATTATAGCTTTTATAATATATATTAGTGAGGTATATTATATAGATAGTAAACTTATAGTATTTATTATTACTATTCTTAGCGAAATAATCACTTTAAAGTATATTATAATTACTATTAAAATACTATTTATATTTAGTAGTTAAGTTATATCTAGTAATATTATCTCTATAGTAGTAATATTAATTAATATTAAGTTAGATCTAATAGTAGTCTATATAATTAAGATTAAAGATATTATAAAAGAACTACTAAAGTATATAAAAATTACTATGGCTACTAGGGTTTAGGTTCTAGCTGAGAAGCTATTATAAGTTACTAATAAGTTACTATAATATAATCTTCTAAAGAGTTAGAGTTAGAGAATAATTAGTTTTACTCTAGTAAGCTTTATTATAATAATAATATAAAATATTAGTAACCTTATATCTTACTATAGCTTCTTTAGAAGTATCATTAGAATTCTAGTTATATTAAAGATATATTAATATACGAGAAGATAATATAATTAATATAACTCTATAAAAGGAAGATAATAAAGATTAATATAGTTACTAAGTAGTATCTAAAGTAGAATTAATAAGTAAGGAAAGGTAAGAGTGAAGAAGTAGATAACTTTAATAAGAAGCTGAAGTTAGTAATATCTAAAGTTAATTAAGGTAACTTATAATAAATAGTCATAAGAGAGAGCTTAGTTATAAGGGAATATATTACTAGGGATCTAATATTATATATTACTATAAAGTATAAAGCTGAAAAGGTTAAAGACGTTAAATAAAATTCTTATAACTACCTTAAAGTAAGCTAGCTATCTTAATAGATTACTTCTTTATAAATATAGATAATAAAGTTAATATCTCTAATAGATATTATATTAAATTAAATCGTAATATACTAAAAGTAGTATAAGTAAAAATCTAAATAGTTCAGCTTAAAGTAGATTACTATTTAGTATGTAATTATTAGTATATAGTTAATTAGAATAAGAATAGAGAGATTATAAATCTAGTTAATATACTATCTATAATATTGAGAGTAGTTTATAGTATATTAAGAAGGATTATAAATTCTAATAAAGTTAGAATCTAGTAAGAATCTCTTATACTTAATATAAATATAATAGAGTAAATTGATAAAAAATAATGAGGAGGGAGGGGCAGTTTAAATAGAAGTAAAGAAGAATCTCTAGGAGGGCTAGATATTATTAATAATATTATTATAAAAGTAATTAATAATTAATAATAAGATTATTATTATTATTAATAATTTTAAAGAGGAAATTTTTTTAGAAAGAAGAGTTTTTCATCTCTATATATATAGAAAGGTAAAAAAAGCTAATATATATAATTAATATATATAGGTGAATATTAAGCAGGAGAGAGTAGGCAGCTAGGTAGTAATTCTGAAATTTCTAGTATATTCTATAACTTCTATAGAAATAAAAAAAGAGATATTTTTTATAGATAATTACCATTATAGTAATATTAGAAATAGGTTATTTTATATTTAGTTAATATATATAAGTAAATATTAGGTAGGAGAGGATTAGAGAAAGTAGGAGAGAAGGGTAAGTAGCTATATAGTAATTCCGAAATTTATAATATATTCTATAACTTCTATAGTAATAAAGGAAAGAGATATTTAATTACAGGTAATTACTACTATGATAATATCAGAAAAAAGAATATCTTATATTATTATTTTAATCTTCAAATATAATTAAAAATAGGAGATAATATACTCCCTCTAGGGGCTCTCTAGAGGCTCTCTAGGGACTTTACGGAGCTTTTCTACTACACTTAACTTTCTACTACACTCAGCCTCCCAGGGGAGTTCCCCCCTCTAGACCCCCCCTGCCTCTAGTAGCTACTATATAATACTACTGCTACTTACGTAATAATATAGTATTAAGAAAATGTAGTAATACTACTAACTAAAATACACTTTAGATAGTAATTAGCACTAGAGAATTATTAGGTAAAATACATATTATTAAACTAGAGTTAGATTGTTATCTAGTAGGAGTTAGTCTTAGTATTAACTAGCTAATAGGGGTTTAGTATACTTTAACTAATTAGAAGGCTAAAAGCTATAATTATTTCCTGTAAAGAAGCTACATACCTATAGATTAATTCTAATAGACAGTACTCCACTAAATTATAGAGAAATCTATTATAAGTTTTTATACTAAACTTTATAATAATATAAGACTTTATAGTAATAATCTATATAGTAAGAATTTTAGTAAAACTAAAGTTATATATATATCACTTAAAGTAACTATTAAGATTATAAAGTTAAGAATCTTAATATATTTTTCAAATATAGAATATAATAAAGTACTTAATATATAGTATTTTATTATTTATCATATATCTATATACTTCATAATAAAATAAAAACTACTCCTAAACTTAGATAGCTATTCATAACTGAAGAATTATAAGATTTTTATAGAGATATTAAATTATATTTACTATTACTGAAACTATAAAATTATCAAATTTAGTCTAAATATTTTTATTCTTATTAGATTTATTCTAATATCTACACTACTTTATTTATATTTCTTCTTATAGAAGTAATAGAGAATATTATATTATTCTTATATTAAGAAATTGTATATAAATCGCTCTATAAGTGTATATAATATTTATATATATATCTTCAGTAATTATGAAGTGAAAGAAGTAATTATATTAGGGTCTACTTTTGTATAGAATACCAGAAGTTATAAGTATTCTGTTAGCTTAGGCTATATGTACTAGAATAGATACTATAATATATATTATATTAATATATATGTATATATTATAGTTACAGTATTGTGTATAGCATAATAAATATTATAGTATATACTATAACCTAGCCTATATATTATAGTTATTATATTCTATATATTTTACCTATAGTAAAGTATATACTATAGTAACAGCTAGAGGTTTAATATAGTAATAGCTAGAGATCTATTATAGCCAGAGGTTTAAAATAATCTTTCTATAAAGAATTGTCTATATCTTTATAAATAATAGTTAGAAATTATCACTCTTATTATTAATATAATTACTAAGAATTTCTTTATTCTACCATTATTATTTTAACGTTTTTAATAAGCTTTGATATTAAGAAAACTACTTTTATTCTATAACGTTTCTTCTGCAATATAGATTGTATACAGTTATAACTTAAATCTTAATCTACCTATTTTCCTATCTATTCTAATAATTCTAAGTATTATAGTTAAGAAGTAGTTGATAAATAAAAAGAAACCTATTATATAAATCTCTTATAATATACTATACTAAACTAATTTATTTAGAGACTAAGTATTAGTAGAATTATATTAATATACGAATATATTATTATAATACTAATTAATTGATATCTGAGAGTATTAAAGTAAAATAATTATAAACTGTTATAGGCTATACCTGGACGTCCAGCTAAAACTATACCTATATATCTGAAGCTAACCCCCTCGCCTGAGTGGGGCTCCGGTGGGCTCTATATAGTATTATATATACAGACTTTTCCGCATACTTATAAAAGCTTCTCTTTTATTTCTTAATTCTAAATAAATAGTATTTTACGTTACCTTTCGGTTAAATAAGCTTAGGTCTAGCTTTTTATACATTTAGAACTTAGTTTTATTTACTATATAAATAATATTAAGTAGAGTGTAGCTTCCTACTAGTTAAGTATATAATTTAGTTAAGTATAGCTTCTAAGATATAATATTATATAATAAGTAACTAACTAATATAAAGAATAATAGAGGGTATTAGTATTCCCCAGGATACCCCTATAGGTAGTAACTTTATAAGTAAACTATTTTAGTAGTAGTTATAGTATATTTTAAGCTCCTTCTACTAGAGTATTAGGAAACCTAAGAGTAAATTAGTGAGATAAGATACTATAGTAAGTAGTAACCTCTAGGTATCTACTATAATAGATATTTCTAGCTTATATTAGGATGTTTTAATAACCTCCGGAATAATATCTATTAGGATATTAGCCTTTAGGGTTAATATTATTACTATATTTCTATTAGTAACTAACTACTAGAGGAAGTCTCTTCTTCTATTACTAAAGTTTCTAGGTAAGTAAAAGGAATATTAAATATAAACTTAATAGATAAAAGTTAAGTTTAGAATTAACTATTATTTCTTTAATAATAATTAGGAATATTAGTATCTAATTTACTTCTACTTAAACTCTAGTTTCTAATAGATAGTTAAAACTTTCTATATAGTAAGAAAACTAGATAATTTCTATAACCTAAATAATTGTATAAGTTACCTACATAGAATTTACCTAGATTTAAATAGTTAACTTTATATCATTACTTAGCTATAGAGTCTTAAGTAGAAAGAAAATAAGTAACTAATTCTTTTTCTACCCTAATTTAAAAAGACTCTAGCTAATACTAGAGAATATATATAGCTAGATATAGTCTAGATTTTTCTACTAGAGGCTACTTTACTTCTCTACTTTAAGAAGCTATTTATTATAATTAACCTTCCTATAGAGTATAAGCTTTAGTTATTTAAGGTTTAAGATATAGCTTAGAAGCTTAAGTATATAAAGGGGATATTAGTATATTATTAGCTACCCCACTAGAGATCTACTATTTATAATATAGAAAGTAATATTATAATAACTAAAGTAGTTAAGAAGTAATAATAATACTAAAGTTTTAATAGCTTCTTCTCTACCCCTAAGGAATATTCTAAAAACTATTAGAATACCTACTAATACTTTAGATATAGTAAGAAGGATTATATCTATAGGAACTATATAGCTTAAAAATATAAAAAAACTAATATAAAAGTTATAAAACTTTTAGCTACTCTAGATTATACTAGGAATAACTAGGGGGATAATACTACTCTACTTAGTAATAGTGAGAATTTAGGAAAAAAGTAACTTTAGAGTAAAGTTAGACCCTGAAGCTAACTAAAGTGGAAGTAATAAAATAAATAAAAATATAGGAAAAAAAAATAGGTAAGTAACTAGTAGTTAGTTACTATTCAGACTAAAATTAATAGAAGTTATTTTATTAATATATTTATTAATACAGACTATAATATTTATATTATTATTAATATCTTCTTTATAAGAAAATCTTACCTTCTACTAATTATTAAGTTAAGGAGATAAATAAGGAAATATATTACTAAATTATTACTTAGTAATATCTGGAAAGTAGCTATTCTGACTTTAGAAGTTAGTAGCTATATACAGAAAATCTTTACTTATATTATAGAGAATCTCTAGCTATTTTTATATTTTAAGTAACTATAAATAGAAGATAATTATATTATCTATAATATTAGGATCTAATAGATAGTTTATAGGAAAGATAATATAATAGTATATCTAAAGTATTAGGATAAGCTAGTATAGTTTAAAGAGATCTAATTAGCCTGCCTACTTAATACTAATTTATTTATATTTATCTATTAGTATACTATATAGTATACTAGTGAGATACTAAGCCCCTACTAAGTTATATTAGTTAGTCTAGTGGATATTAAGAAAATATTAACCTTAAAAATAGAGGTAAACCTAAAGAATTATATTTCTGTAAATATTTTAAAGGAATTTCTAAATCTTTTCTACTTAACCTTAGTATATTAACTACCCCCTAGCTAACTAGAGATAGATTACTATATCTTATTAATCCTTAATAATAAAGAATAGAAACTAGATCTTCTATAAGAATTCTCTATAATATATTATAAGAAGAGTTTCTAGTATTTAAGAAAATTCTGGAGAATTTATTTAATAAGGAGTTTATTAAAGTAAGTAGCTTCTTTATTAATATCCTAATCTTTTTTATAAGGAAGCTAAATAGAGGAATATATTTCTATATAAATTATAGAGTCCTTAATATAATTATCAAGAAAGATTATTACATCCTCTCTCTTATATTAGAAACTCTCTAGAGGGTTACTATAGCTTACTAGTATATTAAGTTTAATATTATTACTATATTCTATAAGATTAGAATTAATAAAATAGATTAAGAGAAAATAACTTTTTAGAAATATTATAGTCTCTTTTAAGTAAATAGTATATCTTTTTAGATTTACTAATCTTCTCACTATATTCTAATAGTATATTAATAGTTACCTAAGATAATTTCTAGATAGTTTTATTATAATATATATTCATAATATTTTTATTTATATTAGTAGCTTATAAAAGAAGTATAAAGAGAAGATCTATTAGATACTTAGTTACTTTACTAATATAAACCTAAAGTTAGATCCTAAAAAGTGTAAATTCTCTATTACTATAGTTAAGTATATTAAGTTTATTATATTAGCTAAAAAGAATCTCTTTTATAATTTAGAGAAGTTAGAAGCTATTACTAACTAGCTTCCTTCTAGCTTACTAAATAATATCTATAATTTCCTTAGGTTTATAAATTACTATAAGGTTTTTAAATTTTAATATAATATTATTATAGAGTTATTAAACTATCCAACTTAGAAGTCTATTTCTTTTAACTGAGGAGCGGAATAATAGGAAGATTTCCTTATATTAAAATAGCTTTTTATTATAAAACTAATTCTATAGATATTTAACTGTCAGTTACGCCATGCCGTAGGGCATGCGGTAACCGTACGCGCTGCCACGTACGTGGCGGCAT
>MASP02000654.1:0-40876 GCA_001693025.2 Colletotrichum lindemuthianum | reverse complement strand
TAGGATACTATATTCTTCTATAGAATTCAAAACTCTATATAAGTTAAAGAATAAGAAGAAACCTTTTATTTCTAATATAAGAGTTTAAGATAGTCTCTATTATTATAAGATTAAGAATAAGTATTCTAAAAAGCTAAACCCTAAGGCTGAAAAGGATACTATAATTACTTTTAGCTATAATACATATTTAGTTTGAAATTTCAAATCTCGAAATACTATTTAGTCTAGAGATATAAATATTCTTAAAAGCTAGTTTAATTTTTAATAGAAAGACAATTTATCTATTTTTAGTAATATTATTACTAGGTTAAGTTAACCTTTATAGACTAAACCTAACTAACTTAAATCTAACAATTCTTCTGAGAATCTAGTTATTACTATTAAGTTTAGTAGTTTTAATAATAATAATACTACTAAAGATACTATGTTTTTACTTCCTCCCGATAAAGTAGAAAATAGTAATATAAACTTAAATTTTTCTCCCAATAAGGATTTAGGTAGTTTATCTATAACTTATCCTAATAAGGTTATAGATTCTGAGAATTTTAAAAGGTTTACTATATCTATAAAAATTCCTTCTTTAAGTCTAGAAATTAAAAAGGACTTTAAACAGTTTTTATATAAAAAGAGTGTACTTCTTATAGTTAAAGATTTTCTATCTTTACTTCTTTATACTAACTATAATTAATATAACTATAATAATAGTTTATTTATTAATAAATATAGCAATTTTCATACTGCCTTCTATATTTTATCTATTAATACTCTTAATACGCTAACTACTTTTTTAAATACTATAAGTTCTCAAAAGAATAAGAACTGGATTCAAGCTATAAATAAGGAAGTTAGGTTTATTGAGTCTATAGAAGTCTGAACTGTTATATTACTACCTAATTTATCTTTTATTAAAAAGAATAATATTAATATATTAGGGGGTAGATAGGTTTACAGAATAAAACCTAATAATTAGGATTCTAGTAATTCTATATTTAAAGCTAGATAGGTTACCTAAGATTTTAACTAGTATTTTAGTATTAATTATTTAGAAACCTTTAGTACTACCTATAAACCTAAACGTTACAGATATTTACTTATTATATCTATTTATTATAACTGGATTTTAATTTAGTATAATATTACTACTGTATTTATTTATATAAAAGTAGATAAAAAGATATATATTAAGTTACCTACTAGCTATATCTATAATTAAGATTCTAAAGTTTTAGTTTTTAATACTAACTATAAGAATCAGCTTTTAACATATTTACTTAATAAGGCTTTATATAGATTAAAATAAAGCTTTAGATTATAGTATTTACACTTTAAATTAATTTTATATAAAATTAGTTTTAAAGTATTTCCTTATAATAAAGAAGTTTTTATACTTAATATTACTCTCAATAAAAGTAAATATTTAGCTATCCTGGTATATTATATTAATAATATACTATTAGAAGCTAATAATTCTACTACTTCTGAGTTTATATATAATAATCTGAAAAAAGATATAAAAATCCAAGATCTAGGGGAACCTAACACTTTCTTAGGTAATAACTTAGTTATTAATAGAAAGAATAAGTTTATGGAAATAAATCAGTTTAAATATACTAATAAAATTATTACTAGACTTAATAAAGAAAGTCTCTATAATTTTAATATACTTATAGATAATAAATCCAAATCCTTTAAGAATAAGGATAATACTTCTAAGGAAGAGATATTAGAATATTAAAAAGAAATAGATACTTTATTATATTTAGCCTTAAAAACTAAGCTAGATATTACTCTAGCTATTACCACTTACTCTAGATTTTCTTTAAATCCTTCTAAAAAATATTTTATTACTTTTAATAGAATATAGAGTTACTTAAAAAGGAACCCTAATTATAAGTTAACTTATAACTATAATAATATTAATATCTTTAATTTATATAGGTTTACAGACTCAGATTAGGTAAAAGATATTAATAATAGAAAATCCACTTTAACTTATATATTTTACCTGGATTCTTATAATATTATTAACTATAGTTTAACTAAGCAAAGAATAGTAACTTTATCTACTTATAAAGCTAAATATATAGCTCTAGTAAATACTACCAAAAAAGCTACTTACTTATTTAATAATTATAACTTTATTAATAAGTCTTTAGAATTTAGAGCTATTAATAAGCTTATTATCTTTATAGATAATTGATTAGCTAAAAAGCTTACTGAAAATACTGAATTCCATAAAAAAGCTAAGTATGTTAATATTTATTATTATTATATTAGAGATCTTATTAGAGATAATAAGATAAATCTCTATTATATTAATATAAATAATAATATTACTGATTTTTTAATGAAGCCTTTAGGCTAAATTAAATTTAACAAGTTTATTGAGAGAACTTTACAGAATAATTTTAAGAATAATATTCTGCCGTCTTATAAAGAAAATAATACTAATTATCTATTTTCTGAAGAATAATCTTTTCCTTTTTACCTATATAAAGTTTTAGGTTTTTCAGATTTTTCTTTCTTCCTAAAGTCTTTTCCTTTATACCTTTTATAGTTTTAGGTTTTTTAGACTCTTTATGTTTCTCTATTTTTCCTATATAGTTGTTAGAGTTTTTACTTTTTTTACTGCCTTTTAAGCTATAAAAGATATTTATCTTATATACCTTACGGGGGGATATTAGAGTTATAGCTATTTTGCTATTACTCTTTTTATTCTAAATACCCTATATTAGGTAAATAAGGATTAAATATTCTACTTTACTCTTATAACTTTATATTTTCTATTTATTCTAGTAAATTAATTATTAGAGTTTAGGCTATATAGCCTATATAAATTATACTCTAAATTAGTTAAACTTGAATATCAGAAAATTTGATAAACGGATCATATAGTAGCCTATACGCAAAACGGCTTCTATTTATCTATTATATATAAGGTTAACCTTTCTGAAAACAAACTCTATTTTGATAGATATACCCGGAAGCTTCCTACCTTCAGTGGAATCAGAACTTCCCATCTTTATCACCATTTCTACCAATATCAATACTATTTTCAGATATTATTCTGAATTCCCTATTCTTCAGTAATTTATTGAGTGTTAATTTCCCTTAACCTATTTACTAGTCTTCTATACTAATTTAACAGTAAGGAGTATAATTTCGGAAAGTATAATTTTAGGCTTCAAATTAAATAAGGTTTTTTTAAGCTTCTTATCTTCTTAGTAAGAGAATACTATATTAGAGAGGCTAAAGATATTATTAGTCTGTATACTAATAAAGCTGAAGATATTATTTTAAGTATATAAAATAAGGAGGTATAGATTATATATTAAAGTTTCTATTCATAATTTCTCCTTATAGTATATAGAGTAAGTTACCTACTAGTAAGTTCCAGCCTCAGTGAAGCTATAAAATAGCTTAATAATAGTTATTATAAAGTTTAGAGGATACTATTCTTTAAGGTGCGAGAGTAGCTTAGCTATAATATACCTTATAAGTTTTATTTTAGCTTAAGTGTAAGCTTAAGTAATATTATAAAGTTATATTATTATACTTTTAAACTTAACGAGAGTTAGAGTTATAACTATAATTAACTACTAGCTACTATATTAAATTATTAGTAATTACGTTAAAATCTTAAATTTACTATAGTCTCTGAAGCTCTAGATTATAAGTCTTAACTTCTTATATATCTTATTAGTATTCTTATTTTTAACCTTATTAATAATATGAGACTTAAAGAGCTTATAGTCTTTATGGAAGATAAGATTATATTGAATAATCTTTATAATATTATTATTCATAATACTCTCAACCTCCTTTTTAATTAATACTTCGAAAAGTAGTATTTTGCTAATTGGAGAGGTAGAGCTATGGATTCTCATTATTCTTGAAATAATCCTTAATTTGTTAGACTATTTAGCTAAACGTTAGTTAAATATACAAGTTACTCAAGTAGTAAAAATAAAACTTAAGAGTATTATCTTTAAGTATAATTTAAAAGAACTCTACCTATATATACCATAGAATACTAAACTTAAAGTAGTAATTACAGAAAATATAGATTTTTAACTTAAGGATATTATAGGGGCCTCTACTATACTTTATACTCTTATTATATAACTTTATAAGGTTTATAGTATATTTAGCTAATATATTATTAAAAGGAGTAGTAATAGTAATATATAGAGAATATTTATAATATTTAAGTTAGTTTCAGCTGTAGTCTCAATAGTTTTCTTAGCGTTAGAGAGGCTTTAAGATAGAGGAATAGTGTAAAGGGCTAGACCTAAGCTTATTCAACCGGAAAGTGACGTAAAATACTATTTATTTAGAACTAAGGAGTAAAAGAGAAACCTTCACGAGTATATAGAAAAGTCTGTATATATAATACTATATAGAGCCTACTAAAGCTTTATCTGGGCGAGGAAATTAGCTTTAGATACTTCGATATAACTCTAGCTTGATATTTAGATATAGTTAATAATATTACTTTCCTCCTCTCTAGCTACTATTTAGTTAGAAGCTATAAGTTAAATTTCTATTATCATCTATAATTAGGTTATATATTATCTTATACTACTCTAATACTACTATATTTATAATAATATTAATAAACTTCTATATAGAGTTTATATACTTTTTCTATTTAACTAAAACTTCTTATTAGTATCTTTTCTCTACTTAGTATATCTTTATAATAAAAATACTTTTAACTAGCTATTTAGCTTTCTTATTATTATTTATTAGTAGTAATAACTAGCTATTAACTATAATCTATCTAAATAGTAAGTTAGTAGTAACTCTCTAAAGTAAATTTATATAAAACTATAAGTAAATAAATTCTAAAATATCTAACTTTAAAATATATAGTAAGAAGATCTTTATTATTATATATTTATAATATAGTTAAACTAGTTTCTAGTTTAGCTTTAGTAACTTATAGTTAGATATATTTAACTATATTTTATTACTAACTTAATACTAATATATAGGAGACTGAATCTTATTTACTTAAGCTTCTAACTTCTATTAGGTAGTAACTATCTCTATATAAATATATATTATTACTAATTATATTCTCTTAACTAACTAGTAAATAGTAACTTTATTATTACTAGGTAGTTTTATATACTCCTTAGTAACTAGAATAAAGTTAATATAATATCTATAATCTATAAAGAAAAGTATAGTCTCTATTATATTATACTGCTAGTTATAGAAAGCTAACTATATAATAAGCAGTAAGATACTCTAGTTATTCTAGAATTAGTAGGTAAATACCCTTAAAACTACTGAGATCTCCTAATTATACTATTCTATAATTCTATCAATCTGTAAGTAGTAATTAGTACTAAATAGATATATAATATCTATTAATTTATAGAATTCCTTCTAGAAGTAATTTACCTAGTAAGACTCTCTATTATTTATAATAGAACATAATATTCTATAAAACCTATAGTAGTAACTAAGAAACTATTAAGTATATACCTCTACTTTTATTATATTTTTCTCTTCTAATATAAAAACTTTACTTAGTTAATTAATAATAACCTAGAGGTAACAGCTACCTTATTTTTTTATAAAGAGTAAGTTAGTAATAAAGTTTATTAATAAATTAGAATATAATTAGTCAGATACTAATAGAAGCTTTAGGAATCTTTTCTTAGCTTACCTCTAGATATAAATATCTCTATATATATTATAGTTATATATAAATTAGTAGATACTTTATAATTATCCAGATTAGTAGAACTATTAACTTATAATCTCTAGTATATTATTATATCCTAAGTAATCTATAGAGGAGAAGTTATATAACTTCTATACTAACTTAATTCTAAACTTATTAAAGAGGCTATTACTCTCTTTACTATTTAGTATTTAAAATCTCTCTCTAAAAGTAAGTTATCTCAGTATATTAATAATATATTTAATAATCTAGATCTTAATATAGAGATTAGAGGGAAAATTACATTCTCTCTACTAAATTACTATAAAAATCTATTAATATAAAAAGTCTCTCTTAATAGTATAATTTTATATTTCTTATAAATCTAACTTTCCTTTAAAAACCTAAATATTAGTAATATTTATATATCCTACCTAAAGATTTATAGAGATAGTAGTATTTAGGATAACTTATATTACTTATTCTTATTATTTCTTATTATCTTACTTTTTAGGAGTATTCTATTTCCTCTGGGAGAAGATATTAGAAGCTACTATCTAGATATTTAGTTAGTATTTAAAATAAAAACTAGATTAAAATAACTTCTCTACCTATTAACTTTACCTTTCTGTAAGTTATTACTTTTTTATAAAATACTTAAGGTTTTTATAGTTTGTAAGAATTTTAAACTTCTTAATATTCTATAGCTTTACTCTCTATATCTATAAATAAACTAATATTATAAGAAGTTCCTTATTATAGATTAGGTAGTTAAACTTTATAGAGGTTAGGCGTTAGGAGTAGAAAACTACTAGATATCTCACTCTAACCTTATTATTCTATATTAATATACCTCCTAAAGTAAACTTAGAATAGTTAGTCTTTATTATTATTAGAATATTAGAATTAAATATCTATAGTATTAATTCTAAAATAAAGAGATATTTTAATATTAAGAAAGCTTCTTATTATTTTAGTTTCTAATAGAAAGAGATAAACTTCTAAATTAGGTAGTTTAGAGACTTTATAATAATACTATATTATAATATAAAAACCTTATAGTAGTTTATAAACCTAAGGAAACTATAAATATTCTTCAGTAAGTTAGAGAGAAGCTAGTTAATAATACCTTCTAACTTCTCTAGATTATAAGAGAGACTCTTTCTAGCTAATATAATAAACTTAATATACTTAACTATAGTAATAGAGAACTTACACTTCTTTAAATCTGACTTTAAGTTTATATTAGTAAGAGAGCTAAGTATCTAGTGGATTTTCTCCTTATATTTCTTTTATAAACTATTAGTATAAATAAGGATATTATTAATATATACTATAATAAAATTATCTAGAAACTATTATAAGTAACTATTAATATATTATTAGAATATAATAGGAATATTAGTAAGTCTAAAGGGATATACTATCTACTTAAAGAGATTATAATATATCCAGAAAACTATTTTCTCCTAATCTACTTTATTAATCCTAATTTTATAGAATATAGTAATAATATTAAGATTAGTATACTAGTAAGCTATAGTAACCCTCTAGAGAGTCTCTAATATAAAAGAGAGAAAGTAATAATCCTTCTTTATAATTATATTAAAAACTCTTTAATCTATATAGAAATATATCTCTCTATTTAGCTTCTTTATAAAGAGGATTGGAGTATTAGTAGAAAAACTACTTACCTTAATAAACTCCTTATTAAATAAGTTCTCTAGAGTCTTTTTAAGTATTAGAAGTTCCTCCTATAATATACTGTAGAGAAATTCCTATAGGAAGTCTAATTTCTATCTTTTATTATTAGGAATCAGTAGAATATAGTAATCTATCTTTAGTTAACTAGGGGGCAGTTAGTATACTGAATCTAAATAGAAGAAATCTAGAAATTCCTTTAAGATATTTATAGGAATATAATTCTTCAGGTTTACTTCTACTTTTAAAGTTAATATTCTTTTAATATCTATAAAACTAATAGATATGATTTGGTAGAAACTCAGTATATTACTAATACGCTATATAGTATATTAGTAGATAAATATAAATAAATTAGTATTAAGTAGGTAGACTAACTGAATCTTCTTAAATTATATTAACTTATCTTAATATTCTAAGTAAACTATTATACTACTTTTTCTATAAGCTATCTATAAAGCTTTAATATTATAGATAATATAATTATCCTCTATCTATAGTTATCTAAAGTATAGAAGTAGCTAGAAGCTCTCTATAATATATATATAGATCTTCTATATATAGTTACTAATTTCTAGAGTTAAAATAGCTACCTCCTAAGTATTACTAAGTAATAGTTTAGTAATATATCTTCTTATCTATCTTTTTAACTTATGAATTAGTAGGAAGTAAAGTTTCTTTATAAGAAAGATATTAATAATAATATAAATATTATAGTCTATATTAATAAGTATATTAATAGAGTAATCTCTCTTAATTCTAGTCTGAATAATAGCTAACTACTAATTATTTATTTATTCTTTTTCCTATTATTTTATCTATTCTATTACTTCTGCCTCAGTTAGCTTTAGAGTCTAACTTTACTCTAAAGTTACTTTTTTCCTAAATTCTCACTATTATTAGGTGGAATAGTATTATCTTTTTAGTTATCCCCAGTATAATCTAGAGTAGCTATAGTTTTTATAATCTTTATATTAGTTTTCTTATATTTTCAGACTTTATAGTTCTTATAGATATAATTCGTCTTACTGTATCTAAAGTAATAATAGATATTTTAGTAGTTTTTAGAATATTCTTTAGGGATAGAGGAGAAGCTACTAGAATTTTAATATTATTATTACTTCTTAACTATTTTAGTTATTATAATATTACTCTCTATATTATAAGTAGTAGATCTTAAGTAGGATAATTAGTAGTATATTAATATCCTCTTTCTATATTTAAGCTTTGAAGTTATATTTTAAACTTTAGATAACTAAAATCTATATTCTATAGGAAAGTTAACTATAATAAGTAGCTTCTTAAAGTGGGAAAATAGGATAGTCTCTAGTAGGAAGATCTAGATTATATCTAGCTATATATACTTTTTAGTATTAACTAGAGTTTTTTTAAATTAAGATAGAAAGATAGTTAGGTATTTATTTTCCTTCTATTTAAAACTTTATAGTTAAATAATAATATAAAGTTAGCTATTAGAATCTAGATAAATTCTATCTAGGTAACTTATAAAATTATTTAGATTATAGAAATTCTCTAACTTTGTCACTATATAGAAAATTTTAACTACTTACTAGAAGTTAGAGTTTAAGTAGAAGTAAATTAGATATTAATATTCCTAATTACTATTAAAGAAATACTAGTTAATTTTAAGCTTAACTTTTATCTATTAGACTTATACTTAATATTCTTTCTACTTACCTAAAAACTTTAGAAGTAAGAGAAGAAACTTCCTCTAATAGTTAGCTACTAATAGAGAAATAGTAATATTATTAACTCTAGAAGCTATTATCCTAATAGATATTATTCTAGAGGTTACTAGAGTATTCTAATATAAGCTAGAGGTTTCTATTATAGTAGTTACCTAGAGGTTACTACTTACTATAGTATCTTATCTTACTAACTTATATAAACGTTTATTAATCCTCTAGTAGAGGAAGCTTAAAATATACTATAATTACTACTGAAGTAGTTTACTTATAAGGTTACTATCTATAGGAATATCCTGGGGAACTTTAGTATTCTCTATTATTCTTTATATTAATTAGTTAGTTACTTATTATATAATATTATATCCTAGAAGTTATACTTAACTAGATTATATACTTAACTAGTAGGAAGCTACACTCTACTTAATATTGTCTATATAGTAAATAAAACTAAGTTCTAAATATATAAAAAGCTAGACCTAAGTTTATTTAACTGGAAGGTAACGTAAAATACTGTTTATTTAGAACTAAGGAGTAAAAGAGAAACTTTCATAAATATATAGAAAAGTCTATATATATAATACTATATAGAGCCCACTGGGGCTTCACCTAGGCGAGGGGGTTAGCTTTAGATACCTAGGTATAGCCCTAGCTGGATATCTGGATATAGCTTATAATAAATAGGAAGCTGGAGAAACTAATAGTTATAATAGAGATCTTTCACCCGAGGCAATATATATATAGACTAGTTAGTTTAGTAGTAGGTATCTCTCTTTAACTATCTATAGTAAAAGTATTACTAATATAGCGTTTTTAACTTTTAGTTAAATATTACGGAGGAGTAGTGTAAAATCTAGCTTCTTTAGTATAAGGTTATTAACCTACTTAGGATACTTCTTAAGGTTACTCTTAATAGTAATATAGTATTTTGGAAGGTTAGTAATTTTATTATAAATCTATAGGGTAAACTCCTCCTATTAGGCTAGTTAGGAGATAACTATAAAAACTTAATTACTATTCATTTCTATTTCAATATTATATACCATAAAGTAGTCTCTAAAGTAGCAGACTATATATATACTTATAAGTTACTATATTATTATAGGTTACTTTTTAAAATTACTTTAGAATATTTAGAGAAACTTTAGGCTTAGATTCCTATATAAATATAGAGGGATATTTAGTATACTAAATAGGTAGAGATAGTTATAGAGTCTTCAGTTATAATATTCTTATTGTTAATATTAAAGATTTAGCTAAAAAGTATTAGGTTAAGATATAGATAAAGTTTTATAGGTATATGGATACTTAATAGTATTATTATTATACATATAGGGATATTTTAGGTAGGTATCTTACTTATAGAGGTTAATTTAGATATTATTATAAAGGGGAGAGGAATATAAGGTAAGGAAAAATTATTAATTTAGCTGGATTTATATAGAGAGAGGTAGGGGAAGAGTTTTTAAGAGGCTATATAGGTCTCTCGAGAGGTTAAGGCTAGAGATATTATGAATCTCTAATATTAAAAAGTTTAGTAATAACTTAAAGAAGGTAGTTATATTTACTAAATATACTCTAGTAAGTAACTATCTTAAGTATATAGTTAACTTTTGAATAGTATTATAGGGAGTATCTTTTTTTAAACTAAAGTGAGGGTATATAGTTAACTTCTTAATAATAGCCTCTATAAGGGGTTAGTATATAATCTAGATATTTTTAGTAAGATTCTAGGGTGGGGAGGGTCTGAGGCGTCTAAGTAATGAATCTCGCGATCTTTTATCTTATATAAATTTAAGTCGTAGGTTTTTATAATTACTTCTTCTAATATAATAAGCCTTACTGATTTATAGTATAGTAGTATAATAGTTAGGTTAACTACTAATTAATATTAGTTTAATCGTCAGGATAATCGCACGCTATATATAATCTCGTTATATAGATGTAAACTGGTCTGGAAGATTATTATTATTATTACTACGTTATATAGTGCATAATGCTATATAAGGCTCTAGATCTACAGTATAGTAATTACTTACTAATTACTATACTATTCAGCTATAGCTGGCGCTGGATGCTGGGTATTTATAGCTAGTAATCTCTGGAGGGTATACTGCTATATACGTAGTATTACGTATAGTTACTATATACCCCATAGTATAGTATAACCGACAGTTAGGTATATAATATAATTAATATACTTTGTAATATTATTAATAAAGTTAAACTAACTATTAATAAACTATATAAATAGATAATAACGATACTTAAAAGTTAAAAGAGATAGTTAATGTAAAAACCTAGTTATATTATAGATTATAATTAGTTTTTTATAGACTATATATATGATAACTAAAAGTGAAACTAATATTTTAACTCCTTTTAGTTACCTTATCTATAATATATATAGGATAATAATATTATCTTAAGATAGCCTCACGAGAAGGTATAAGGTAGAGATATATAAGGTAAATATTAAGTATACTTAAAACTAGTAAATAAATACTAGTTAATAAAATATACTCCAGAGGAACGTAAGATTGCTACTCTATAATTAAAGAAGGTATTTATTATTAATACTATATTAGTAGAAGAGAATATAATATATCTTAATAATATTAACTCTATAGAGAAGATAATAGAGAAAGTGAGAGATAATATAGATAGGATATTAGAGAATAACTTTATAGCTATCTATTTTACTATAATAGATAGCTAGGAAGAGACTATTAACTTTATATAATTTATAGAGATTTTTTAAAACTATAAATTTTACTATTTAATAACTATTAATAAATTAGAGACTTTCCTAACCTTATAGTATTTAGAAGTTATTTTTAAAAGTATTCTTCTAGATACTAGAGTAGGCGGACTTTCTATTAGAGGTATATAATAATTTAGAGTTTTTTAGAAGATTCTTCCTAATATCTTACTAAATAAAGTAATTCTAAAAGTAAATATTAGATTTTGAGATAGGTAAGATTTTATAAATTTTAGTATTATTAGAATACTTATATCTTTTAGAGATATTAACTTTAATATTATACTTATAGCTATACTATTTCTACTAAGTTTCCCTAATATAGATTATTTCTAAATATATCTTAATAATTTTAATAATACGATTAATTAGAAGGAAGTATTACTACCTCTAAAGAAATATAATAGGTATTTATAGTTTTTAATTTAGAAGGATTTTTATAATAAGATTATTAACTTTCTTATAGAAATAGAAATATAGTAATTTTGAAAGAGATTTAGCTACTTTAGTATCTATAAGTTAAATAATATATTTAAGAGAGTAGGTAAAATTATAATAACTAATAAGATGAAGGTAATTATTAAGAACTACTATTAGTATTAAATAAATAGTAAAATATTATACTGGTTTAAGTTTAGCTTTAAGGATAACTATAAGTTTAATATGGAAATTATTATTAATATTATATACTTTAATAGTAATAAGTTTATATTATATATAGTTAATATCTCTACAATATTTATAGCTATAAAGTTTATAAAAATATCTCTATAGAGGATATATAGTATATTTTTGAAATATATTAAATTAATATATACTAAAAACCTTTAGATAGAATGATTACTAATATAGAATATAATTTTATAGCTGAAAGTTTTAAGAAGAAAGCTAATACTATAGATAGTAAGGTTAAAATTATATTAGTTAAAGTTTATAATAATATTAGTAGGGTGGAATATTATTATATTTCTCTATAGAGAGTATATAAGATTATCTAAAATAAGATACTAGAGATTAATAGAAAGAAGATATTATAAAGTATAGTTAAGATAGTTAATAATATTATTAACCTAAATAACTTTATACTAACTTAACTAGTTTCTGGGTTATACTTATATCTTAACCTAATATTACTATTATCTCTAGATATTATAAGATAAGTAGTTACTATTTAGAAAGTAATAGAAGAAGTATATAAGATATAAACTTAATAGTAAGTTTCTAATACCCTAAGTATATATAATAGCTTCTTTACTATTTTAATTTATTACTTATCTTTTTAATCAGAGATATATATTTATTATAAATATTAAGATTAAATAGAATCCTTCCGACGTATCTCTATTAATAGTAAAACATATATTATAGAGATAGATAGTAAATTGAATACTTTTAGATTAATAATAGTTAAGCTATATTATTAACTATATACTAAGAAAATAGAAACCTAAAATCTATATAATAACTAACTACTAGATAAATATCTAAAAGAAGATATATTAATAGTAATACCAAATAAGGATAGACTAAGGTAATAAGAATAATTATATAAAACTATAACTTTTATCATAAAGGCTAAACGTACAGATAAAGTCTACTATTATATCTATCTAATAATAAAAGAGATAGAGAGACTTACTAAAACTATTAAACTTTACTAATATAATTTTATTTAAACACTAGGGAAGCTATTTCAGAGATTATATACTATAGAGTGAGAGACTCTATTAGTAAAAAATATACTTCACCTTAAGTATTTTAATATCTAGAAATATAATAGTATAAGGATCTTTAGTCTCTACTATATTAATAAAGTTAAGGATATCAATAATATACTATATAAGAAGTTATAATTAGTTATTAAAAGCTTTAATAATTAGGGAAAGATTAATATCCTTATATAATTACTAATAATTTAATAGGTTAGCTATTACCTAATATTAGTATTATTAGGAATATTTAAAGAAGTAACTTCTATAGAAGTTTACTTCTAAGATATTATCTAAATATATATATAGATAGAAATAATACTGAATTACTTTATACTAATAAAGCTGCCTATAAGTTTATATAATTTATATTTAGAGGATATTATTATTATTATAGTTTAACTATTATATAGTTTTATAGAGTTAGGTATCTACTAGTATATAATATACTCTAGCTACTATAAAGGTTAACTATAAATAGAAACTTTATTATACAACTTATATTTTACAATCTTCAGGTTTAATAATCTATATTTTAGTATTATAGATATATAAATAGATAATATCCTTAGACTTTACTTACCTAAGTTTAATAATAAAGAAGAGGAGAAGCTTTAGTAAGTAGAATTCGCAGCTAAACTAAAGTTAATATTTATATAATATTAACTCTTTATATTTAATAAAGATATAATTACTCTGAAAGATAATAGTAATATTATTCTTACCTAAAAAGAATAAGGTAAGAAGATTAACTTTATTAATTATATATCTAAGATTATAAAGTTAATATATATTAAATAATAAGTATAAGGAGTATATATTACCTTTATATACTAACTAGAGATATATTTTAATATTTCTATTACAGTCTAATATTAAGAATTAATAGAGGAAGATATTAAGAAACTTAATAAATACCTAGTATAATAAATAAATAACTTTAAAAGAAGGCTAATAATTATTTTTACTGATATTAAGATAATAAGATTATAGATTTTTATTAATAGAGTCTTTGCTAATAATAGTAATATAATATCCCAGTTAGGGTTTATTACTATTCTAGGGATAGGAAAAGTTAGTAAGAAGAATAATATCTTTAAACTTAGAGGTAATATTATCTATTTTTCCTCTACTAAGTTAAAGAGAGTAATATATAGTATATTAATATCTAAAATCTATAATATAATTATAGAAGTTAATATAAAATATATAATATCTACTATTTTAGGTAAAAAATTAAATATTTTAAAATACTAATAATACTAATAGTAGTATATACTGATTTCTATTTCCTCTATAAATATTTGATTAAGTTAAACATTACTAAAGAGAAGTATTTTATAATTAATATTATAATATTATAATAATTATATAAAAGAAGAAAAATCTTTAAGATCTAATAGATGAATAGTAAAGATAATCTTACTAATAGTATAACTAAAATATCTAATAACTAAACTCTTAAAGTATTTATTATTATAAATGAAGTAATTATAAGGATAGAAAGATAAATTATAAAAGCTATAGAGGGTAATAAGAGAAGAATATAAGAATAAAGAGGGTAAATAGAGAATATCGTCACGAGAGGGCCTTAAGGTATCCAAATAGTAATAATTAAAAGGTATACTTTTATAAGTAAATACTATCTATAGTATTTAATTGGTTTTTAATATACCTAAAAAGATATATGTAACTAGTAGCTGGTTTTTCTTTCGTTTAACGCTATTTCTACGTTTAATATTATTTTTACGTTTTACGCTATTTTTGCATTTTACGCTATTTTTACGTTTTACGCTGTTTTTATGTTTTATACTGTTTTTTCGTTTAACGCTATTTTGCGCTTTTGCCACAAAAGAGAGTATTGCTAGTGTCGGATTAACTGGATACTAATATGGTAAAAGCTATAGTAGTGGGTGATATACTAAATACTTCACTTTTTAGACTAATTAGATAAGAGGTATTATCCTACAGATTAATTTTAATAGTATATAGTATATATATATATATATATACTATAACGTAGACTTAGATATAAATAATTAGAGACCACTAGTTACAACCTAGTTACAATAAATCGATCGATTACGACGTTTACCAATTATAAACCAACAGTATATATTACTGTAATTTACTAGCCTGAGGTATTCTTTTACCTTTTATATATAATATAATAATAATAACCCTCCAGTAATAATATTATTACTTTAAATAAGTATATTAAATAGTAAATAGAATACTTAGATTAAAAGTTAACCTTTATTCTTTTTAACTTCTCTGAAGTATACCTCTATATTTTTATAGATAGCTTCTTTACTAATAATATTAACCTATTATCTTAACTAGAATTTATAATAATTTTAGGCTAAGAGATAGCTATTAGTAAAAGTAAGTTTATAATCTAAGGTAATCTAATTTACTATTTTTTAACTAAAAGTAAAAGAATAATTAGAAATATACTTACTTTAAAAATCTATATTATAATTACTAGCATAAACTTTATATATATTATTACTATATCTTTATAAAAGATTCTAGCTTATTATAACTTTCCCTCTATTTCTATAATTATCTATACTAACTTATACTTATTATATAAATACCATATAAAACTTAATATTATAAAAGAGAAGAAACTTATAATTAATATTATAGCTTTAAGATAATTATATAAATATTAAGAGCTTTATAAGATATAGTAAATAAATAGTAAGAATAACCTAACTAATAATTTCACTAAAAAACCCCTAAATTATATTCTAGAGAGATTTATTAATCTAAATAATATAATAGTTTATACAGAGGAATATATTACTTATTCAGAATAAAAAGAGGGAATTCAGAAGATTATTTAGTTACAAAATATGGATTATTTAATTAATTGTATCTTATATATAAAGATATAGTATATTATAGTTAAAACGTAAATAGAAGGTTTATTAATATTAATAATATAATAGCTATAAAGTTATTAGGATTCTATAATATACTGACTATATAGATAGTCTAGTAGTAGAAACTACCGCTACTAGTAATAACTAGCTACTAGTTATTACTAGCTACTAGGTAATTAGTAACTAATTACTTAGGGTATTTAAATCTAGCTTATATATAGCCTATAGGCTATATACTACAAATATTAACACCTTTAACCCTATTAGCATACTATATATAATAATATATACGATATACCTTCCCCTAGTGAAACTAATAACAACCCTCTTAAACCTTATAATTCTTCCCACTTAGGTACTGAGGTTTATAGTATCTCTAGTTTCCTCCAGACACCTTAGACTTTTCCTACCTTAAATCTCACCAGAAGCCTCTAAACTATATACTAACCTCTATAAAAAGATTACTATAAAGAAGGCACCTTTAGGTAGTAAATATAATTACTTTAGTAAGCCTTTCCTTTATAATATTAACTTAAGGTACTTCCCACAGCTATACTAAGAAGTTTAAACTTACATTCTTATTATCACTATATAAAGTATATTTAGTAAACATACTTAAGAGCCCTTATAGCCTTATAGCCTTATAGCTATACAGGTTTATAATCTTATAACCTTATAGTTTCTCGAAATCTCTCAATACTCTCTATATATATAATTTAGATAACAGCTTTCTCCTACAGCCTTTATAGCTCCAAGAGGGCTATATATAATAATAGCCCTCTCCTACAGCCCTCAGGGCTCTAAGAAAGCTATATAATAAAAGCCCTCTCCTATAGCCTCTAAAAGCAATAATCTCAGAGACTACCAGAGGGTATACGATATTACTAACCTGTCGAGGTAATAACAGCCTTATAGCCTTATAGCTGCATAGCCACATAACCCTATAGCCTTAAGTCTCAAACAGAGCCCTACATCCCTCTAATCTCTAACGGTTACTTAAAGAGATTCCAGCAATTAGTATAACTACTATAATTATATAGAGGGATAAATAGGTAACGGATTCAGTAGTAAAAGGAGAATATCAAAAAATATAGTTTTTAGTAGTTAGCTATTTAGACTCTTTTTATATTTAGATAATATTACTATAATATAAAGAAAAGTTACTAGTATTAGTTTAACTATTTAGTTTAACTATTATAGGTTACTAAGCTACCTTATAGCTTACTATACTATAACTATATTAGGTAAATAGTCAGCCTATACAGCTATATAATCTATATAGCTATAGAGCTATAGCCTTATTACTATATATATAGCCTCCACGCTATATAATGTAACTTAGGAATAACAATAACAATTTACCAGAACAGTTTACATCCGCACAGCAAGAGGCTACATGCAGTATACGACTTTACCCTGACAGGTAAACTAACAACTATTAATATAATCACTAAGTATTCTTCTATTTTACCATTATTATTACAACCCTTTTCATAAAGCCTTCACGTAAAGAAAACTACTTTTATCCAATAACCTTTCTCCTGAAATATAGGGTATTTACCATACCTGTTTTCCTACCTATTCTAACAAACTGAAACTTAATCTCATATCTGAAGCTACTTTTAGTACTACTAAAACTAGTAATAAAAAGGGGAATAATTTATTAAATATTTTCCCCAATATAAAATCTCCAAATATCTTAAAAGTTAAATCTTCTTTCTTTTGAATAAATAACTTAATTAGAAACATTGCAATATCTTTATTATATACTTTATATAAATTCTACTTTAAATAAAAGCTTTTTTTATTAGACTTTATATTATAAATAATAAAGCCTTTCTAAAAATAGGAAATCTAGATTCTATAGAAATTACAAGTATTTGGAATATAATCTACCAGATATTAAATATATATTTTTAATTTAACTTTAAATAACCTTCTTAAAATATCTTATTTATAATATTTCTTAAGTGGATATATTTAATATCTATATATATAAATCTACTTCTTACAAAAATATATATTTTATAAAGAATTAAAGTATACTTCGGAACCTACTAATAAAGGTACTATCTAAATCAGACTTCCTTAATCTTATATAATAATTTCCAGTTATCTTAAATACTCAGAAATATATTATATAATACTACTGCTACTTAAACTACTTCTACCTATAATTTTAATGGTAATTCTATAGCTTCTTATATCGTAACTCCTTAAATAATAAGTTCTTTTTAAATATACCTACTTACTCTAACTGATTCTTTTATATTTTAGGAAAATAAATTAGGATTAATATGTTACTATCTTATTTAGATTTAATAACCTCTTTCACTATTAATTAATATTTTAAATTACTTAATAGTTTAGTAAATCTTATAGATTAATCAATATCTCTGATACTTAACCTATCTTTTAAATATTATAATTACTTAATAAGCTAAATTATAGATTTTATTTATAAAAGTAAATATAGAAAGTAAATCTGAAAGCTGATTCTTAACTATAAGTATCCAGATATTACCTATATATATCCTAGAAAAGTTAAATGAATTCCAGAAGATTCTATAAAATAGGAGAACTAAATATTATATAAACAGTTTTCTAGAAGTAACCTATTAAGAATAAGCTTTTATATAGTACAGATAATCTAATTACCTTAAGCTTATCATTCTTACCCTCTAAGTATTAAAAACTAGATACTTTAAAGCTTTAAGGTTAAAATAACTAATATAGAAATACTAAACTCAGATATTATTAAGCTTATTATGTAGCAGAAATACTAGATATTGAGATATAAATACTAAAATATAAGGTAACTTTGGAACCATATTAGAAGTACTTAAATAAACCGTGGAATAATTAGAAAGTAAGTTATATTTAAGAAGAATAAGATATATTTTCGAAGTAACTATCTTATTATAATAACGTAATTAAGTTACTTATATCTAAGTATATAATTAAGTTTTATATACTAAGTGTTAGTTTCTTTTAGACATAAAGCTTCTAAAATAATATTAATATAAAAATGTTTAACGTAAGTATTATTATCTAATATCAAATTAAGTATATTTTTCTCCTTTAAATTATTAGGAATACTCCAAATTACTTACTTACTTTTTCTAATAATTAGAAAATCAGCTAAGTTACACTAAACTATATTTATTTCCCAACTTAACTTAAATAATCTCTTTTTAAATAGTACTATAAAGTTAATAGTATAAACCACTTTATAGTTATTGAAACCTATACTTACTAAAAGTAGGTAAGATCCTTAAGTAGTAGAAAAAGCACCTGGAGATATATTAATATTTAATAATTCAAAAAGAGAGGAACTAATATTAATATATATTAAGCTTAAGAAGTACTAACTACTTCCACCGAATTCCCCACCTAAGGAAGTAGCTTTAGCTTTAGAATTATCTAAGAATAAATTATGAATCTTTTCAGTATACTTTTTATTATTAAGCGATCTTTTATTAACTAGCTTCTAGTGGAATCTATATAGTTTAAGCTTACTAATTCTATCAATAATAGCATTTCAAGTAGTAAGTAATATATAGGTATTGGGAAATTTATTATATATATCAGTAATAATATGTATAACATTTTTATGATTCTCAGATAGATATAGATATACTTTAAAGTTATATAAACACTTTAGTTTTAATTAACTTATTTATTTAATCTTTCTATAAGAGTAAGTAATATAAGTGGTGTTTTAACTTAACCCTTACCTGAACCTTTATTAATATATATTAGGAAGGTAAAAATCTCCCAGAATGAAGCTAGATTAATAATTAGTAACTTAAGAATCTTATTCTTTATTACCTTCTAATAATAAGTTGAAGCCTAACTAGATGCAATAAAGTAGCTAAATATTCAAAGTTACTCTTTAACTATAAGTATTTCCTTAATCTCAGGAATATTAAATACAACCACTTAAAAATAAATTACATACTATTTATTATACCTAACTAGAGTAAAGATATTTAAATTAACTTTTTCCAGAATTCTCTTACATTCTAATTAGACTTTTTATTATTTAACTAACTTATCCTGAGTGTATTAGCATTTTAAAACTTTAAGTAATACGTAAAGAAATATATTATTATTATTAAGAAGCTTTATTCAAGCTAGTAAAAAGAAGCTATTATTTATAGTTATATTTATATATATCTAAATTATATTACAGTATTTCTTAATATTTTTACAGTTAGATTTGCAAACCACTTAAAGCTTAAGATCTACGAAATAGCAGTTAAAAATGTCTTTAGTTCTAATTATATATAGATCTAACCCGCTGTAGGGTTGAATGTCACAACTGGGGGTATAGTTATCCACAATAATAGGTAATTCTATTACCGTTTAAACTAGTTGTAAGTTAGTATTAGTATGAATACTATTGCTAGGTAAATTTTACAGTTAGAACTATATATAGAGTGAAGAGCTTAGATACCACTATAGATATAAAGTAAAAGTAACAAAATATATAAATCTAACTTAATATATCCTTAAGTAGTATTTTCTATAAACAGCTAAATATTAGAACTTGGTAGATTCAGTAGTTTTATAATATCAGTAATTAGTCTATCATTTAAATTAAGATATTTTTAAATATCTCAGCTAATTATATAAAATCAAAACGTAATATACCATAGGTCAAAATTGATACTATTAAATAGCTTAATCTTAGTGTTAAAGATACTGGTGGTTAAAGATGCTATATTAGAAAGATTATAATAAATCTAAAAAGGTATTTATTTCTTTATACCAAAGTAATTAATAGAAGTTCAGGGAATGATCAAATAAATCTGGATCTATAACTATAATAAACAAATAATATAGTATACAGTCTAAATATAAATTATTAAAAGATTCTGAGAATATAGTGAAGGTTCTGGTAGGGGCTTTCTGTATTATATAAAGGGTTTGTGAGGAAGCAATATAGCTTGTATTATTACGGCTAAAATGTAAAATATACAGAGTATTTAAATGCTCGAAATATAGCCTTTAGGCTATAGTATATGCTACTATTTATATAGTTTATATATTTTCATATATCTCCCCAGACGTAAGAGTTATCTTACGTCTGAATAAAGCTATTCCCAATAGTTTAAATATAAAAGTATTTAAATAATATTAGAGTGGAGGTGACAGAATATTAAGCTATAGGCAAAAAAGCTATAGGTGAAGGTAATAGAGCCCGTAAGTTCTTTAGAGTAGTTTATATTAAAGTAGTACTTCTAAATAATTATTATATATAATTAGGGGGTAAAGTCTGGTGTATATTGTGTGTAACTAAATGTGGCCACATATGCTGCATAAGGTTTTATTTCGACTGATCTAAGTGGAGTGAGGCTTATAGAGATGCTATAAGTGCCTGAGGCTTAAATAGTGTAAACTCTGCCACTTAAATTTATTATTTCTAATATACTTCTTCAGTCTCGAGGGCTGCATTTCTACACTGGCCCCTTTAAATTAATATTAGTTTAAATACTCTACTTATATTTTATAAAAGACTTTTTTATAACTCTATTATCCTTATTAAGTTTCTATTTCTATAATAGAGAAAGTAGCATTATCTACAGGCTATTTAGGTATCTCTTATTATCTAGGCTAAGAGCATTCTGCATATCTTAAGTATCTTAAATATCCCTAAGTTTGTTTTTAACTATATTATTACTGAATTTAAGGTTTACAAATTCTAACTGGTAGTTAAAAACCTTATTAAGATCTTTAAATATTAATATAAGTAGCTTCTCTTAAAGTTTCTTATCTTACTATACTTTCAGATAGTTTAACTAACTTATTATATTAATTTAAGTAATATAAAGACTAAACTCCCAGCTTCAGAGAGACTCTATAAGATTATGAGTTATAAAGTTTCCTCAAGGTATATATTTAAATTTAAAATACTCTTATTAAGTTTCTTATTATAGCTAGTAATTATAAATATCTATATATTATAACTTTATATATAGTTATATTATTTTAGTAGTTATAAGTTATATTATTTACTGGTTATTATACTAACTTCAGACTACTGGATAAGATATATATATTTTACTTTTACTAAAAATGTTAATTATAAAGTTTACTTATAGTGTAGTAATATAATAACTAGTAAAAATAGCTTCTTATAATATTTAAGATAATATTAAAAGTTCTACTTTAGTAATTAAAATAGTAATAATATTTTATATATATGAGAATATAGTGGAGGCTCCTAGTAGGGGCCTTTTTGCACTGTACGGAGGGTTTGTGAGGAAGCAAAATAGCTTGTATTCTTATGGCTGAAATGCGGGATATACGGGGTATTTAAACCCTTGAAATATGGTCTTTAGGCTGTAGCTTATAGCCTAGTTACGTAACCTATATAGCTATATATTTTATTACATACCTCCCCAGGCGTAAGGGTTACTTTACGTCTGAATGAAGATATTCTTAGTAGTTTATCTAAATATAAAAGCGTTTAAATAACTGTTTTTAGAGCGAAGGTAATAGGATGTTAAGCTATAGGTGAGGAAGACCTTAAGTTAAGACGAGGGTAATAAGGCTTTTAAGCTCTCTAGCGTTTATATAAAAGTAATAATCCTAAATAGCCTCTACTGTCTGAAAATAGCCTCCTCTAGCCTTTTTAAACACTCTGAAAGGTAGAGGGACTCTGAATATAGCTCTTAAGTATCTCTAGCGTTCTTAATACTACTACCTTCTTATTATTACTTAGAGATATATAGCTACTTAAGATCGAAATGTAAACTTAAAAGTATTAAGCTTGAGAGTATACTATATAAAATGTAGCTTTCTAAGCTGAATAAGATTACTAGAGATACCCTCTTTAGAGCGGCTCCTACTTACTATAATCTTTACACTCTATATGCTCTATCCCACTAGTAGTAATAAGAATACTATTCTGGGTGTTTAGTTCTAATAAGGCTGAAACCCTACTGGATATTTATAATACTTTATATATAAAGCTTATTCTTATAATAGCCTAGAAGGTATATTTAAATATTAACTACTTATTAAAGCTATTATAAAAGGGAAGAATCTTTAAACTCTTTCTAGGCTGTTAGGATAGCTACTTTTAAGGTTAATATTTTAACCACCTTAGATATACAGCCTGAATAATATTATTTTGAATGTTAACTTTACTTTATAGTTTAGCTTCACTGAAGCTCCTTATCCAGACTCTTCAGTTTTCTCTATCCCCCCAGATATATTAAATACTTAAGATGTAAGGTATATCTGAAAAGAGGTTTATTAACTTACTGTAGGCTGAGTCTATCGATATTACTAAAGGAACGTCTTTTTTATAAGTAGCTAATCTAAATATAGTGGAGGTAGAGAGGTAAAAAGCAGAGCGAAATTAAAAGAGGGAGAGGTTGCCAGTTAAAAACAGCATGGTAAGGGCGCCTGAAAGGCACCCTTGAGAGGTTGACTGTAATATTAAAAGGTTGACTGTAATATCGAAAGGTAATATAGGGGCGCCTCAAGATAGGTAGCACTATATATATATTAAAAAGAAGGATTAAATAGTAATTCTTATAAGTATAAGCTATATATAAATTAATGATAAAAGAGGGTAGAGATTATTAAAAGCGTCTGAAAATACTATAAATTAGGCTAAACTGAGCTTATAACTGTAAGAATATAGTAGAGGCTCCTAGTAGGAACCTTTTTGTATTATATGGAGGGTTTATGAGGAAGCAAAATAGCTTATATTCTTATAGCTGAAATACGGGATATGCGGAATATTTAAACCCTTGAAACATGGTCTTTAGGCTGTAGCCTGTAGCCTAGTTACGTAGCCTACGTAGCTATACGTTTCATCACAATATATTAGCTTACTATACTGTAAGCCTACTAAAAAGATATATAATATAAGTCTGAAAGTTCTTTTAATTCTTACTATTATTTATAAAGTTAATATCTATAGTAATAATAAGGTTATTTTATACATTACCAGCCTTATAGTTAAAGTTAAAATAGAGGGTTATAGGTTAACTAAAATACTATATTATTTACTTAGGTTTAACTTAATAATTATCTTTAGAGTTATAGTTAACATAGAATAAATAGCTAACTATATAGATAATATCTAATTTTATTATAGCTTTAATATAATTAATAAAGCTAATATCTCATTAATAGTATTTGATTTCCATATAGAAGGCTTAATTATACTATAGAAGAAGTTCTTAAGACTTAAGGGAAATATTAAACTATTTAATATATTATATATATTTTACAAAATACTTAAGAAGCTTTTTAATATAAACTGTCAAAGAGAACTATAGCTATTATATTATTTAATTTTAAATAGCCTTAATACTAAGTATTAAATTTTAAATAACCTTGATACTAAGAAATTATTATAAATTATAGCTTTTCTTAAGATAATACTGCTTTTAGAAGTTAACTAATAGTATTAGTATTTTAAATATATCTTCTAAGAGGAAGGAAAATATATAGTTATTAATATAAAAGAAAAGGATAATATCCCTCTTAAGTTAGTAATACAGCTTTCCTACAGTAAGCTTAAAATTAAAATATTTAATATTTACCTCTAGATAATACTACTAGAGGAAAGAAAATCTTTAAAAGTTATAAAATATTTTATTTAGATAGTAAATGTTTCTAAACTTTTAATACCTAGATAGTATTTCTATATATATTATTTTGTTAAATATAACTTAAATAAAGGTATTAACTATATTATACTCAAGTAATTAAAAATTAAACTAGTTGGTAATTACTATAAGAATTTAAAGAATATATTTACTAAAGTGGCTATATAGACTTTATAGTAATTTTATAGCTGTTAGTTTCTATAAATAATAAGCTAAGTTTTAATTTCAAGGAGGTATTTATATTTATTAAGCTTATAAATATAAATAGAGTAGCAATCTAAAAGTCTTAAGTTTTTTATAAAAGCTTTACTAACTTTACTTTAGAAATATAATTTAATATAACTTTCAAAATAAGCTTTTTTAACTACTAGTATACCTTTAGAATATAAAAAAGTAAATACTACTAAGTAAGATATAGATAATAGTAATAGCCTCTACTATAAAACTTCTAAAGTAGAAGTTTTTATTTTCCTATATTTTAAATATTCTCTAATATCTAATTTACCTTACAGCTAAAGTTTATCTTTTAAATTTATTATAACATTTTGGAATTCTCTTAAAATTTAAACTTTAGGAATTTCCTTTAGTTAATAACTTATATAATTCTATAGCCATAGGTGGAAGTGTCTAGAAGTATCTTTAAATAACTAAAGAATATTAGTTAAAAAGATAGCTTTAAATAAAGATCTTCTAATTAATTTAGTATAATATTCTATTTATTTCTTATATTTAACCCTTTCTGAAGGTATCTAATTTTCTTATATATCCACAGTCTTATTTATACAAATAAGGTTATAGAAAATACAGTAGGTAAGTCTGGAGAGGTTAATAATATAAACTTTATGGTTTTATATAAAGTCTTAGGGGAGGGGCTAATAGCTTGCTCTCTATTGCGACTATTAGTGGATATGTTGCCCCCTGAAGTATAACTTTAATCCCCCCACCCCCAACTGTAAGGTTAAATATTATACCCGGAGGTATAAGTATCTATAATAATAGGTAATCTTATTACTATTTAAACCAGTTATAAGCTAGTATTAGCATAAATACTATTGCCGGATATATTATACAGTTAGAACCACGTATAGCATAAAGAGCTTATATACCACTACCAGTATAAAGCAAAAGTAACTAAATATAAAGTCTTAGAAAGCTTAAGGTTAGCTATAATATAAATATAAAACCTTAAACCTTGATAGTTACCCCCTATATCTTCAGTATAAATTACTTTATTAGGCTTTTTACTTCAGCTTAAGTAAATATTTAAGTTAGCTTTACGTAACTTTATCGCAGCTAATTACTTTTATATTTAACGAGAGACCTTATTCAAATTAAACCTCTTAAAATTATCTTATAAAGAGGCTAAATTTCTATTAAAAATATTATCTTATTAAAAGAGCTATTATAAGTTATAATAACCTTATTTTATAAAGGGTTTTACACCTAAAACTAGTTAGTTAGAATATAGCTAACTAAAAAGCTAATAAAAGTATACTTCTTAAGGTAGGTAGGATAGTTATATTTAAGTTTTATATCTATAGTAAGAATAAAATGTTTGCAGTTATACATATAAATATAAGTTAAGTTTAGCCTTATAATATATTTTTAAGTAATCTTATAAAGCCTCTAGTATAATAATTACTAATCTAAAAAGCTTATTAGTATATAGTTATAAAGAAATACTTCCGCTTATAGGATTTCAGGCTGAATATTATAAGGTAGTTTACTTTCTTACCTTATAGCCCTTATATAGGCTTTAATAACAGCTTCAATATACTTTATATCGTTATTTTAGCTTTATATATATAATATAAAGAACTTAAGGTAAATACCTCAAGTAGTTAGGGTAAATTTCAGCCTCTTATTTCTAGAGACCTTATTATTATCTTTAAAAACCTTAATATTAATATTATACTGGCATTTAAGAAGTAAGATAAAGTTATTAAATACTATAGTTATAATAGCTTCAGTGTAATTTATAAGATAAAAGTTCTATAGATAGTTAGTAGCCCTATCTGTAAATATTAAAGAAGAACTATAGCTACTATAGCCTTAGTAATAAGGGTGGAAGTTAAATATATTATACTTTCTAGATATAGTATATAAGGTACTTTTAAATTTTATATAGTAAATAATCTATTTTACCTTACTATTACCGTAAGCTTTATATATTCCCGAAGTAAACTGATATTTATTATACTTTAAGTAATCATTAGTAATATAAATATTATATATAGCTGAAATAAGGTAGTTAAGAGACTTTCTTCCAGAATACTCTAGCTGCTAATATTTAAGCTATTTATTACCTTTTAGGAATCTTTAAATAGTCTCTATAATATATTTCTAGTAGTAATAGTATTTAAAAAAAGCGTATATTATACTAACTATATTACTAAAATATTTAACCTTTTATAAGATATTAAGTATTTAAGAACTTATCAGTTATATTAAATATTAATTACTATAGTTTCTAAGTAGTTACGTTTCTATAGTTAAGAGAGGTAATTTAGCCTAATATTCTATTAGTAATATTACTTCTATAACTTCTGAAAGAAGATAACTTTTATAGCTAGAAAGATATAGAAAGTAATATTATAGAGATATAGCTTAGCCTCCTTACCTTCTAAGGTTATAATATATATTTTGGCATTTCTATAACGTTTAATAGATACTAACTTAATATTGTTAGAGTTATAGCTATTTTGCTATTACTCTTTTTATTCCAAATACCCTGTATTAGGTAAATAAGGGTTAAGTATTCTACTTTACTCTTACAACCCTATATTTTCTATTTATTCCAGTAAATTAATTATAAGAGTTTAGGTTATATAATCTATATAAATTATACTCTAAATTAGTTGAACTTTAATATCAGAAAATTTGATAAACGGATTATATAGTGGCCTATACGTAAATAGCTTCCATTTATCCGTTATATATAAGGTTAACTATTCTGAAAATAAACTCTATTTTAATAGATATATCCAGAAGTCCCCCACTTTCAGTAGAATCAGAATTTCCTATCTTTATTACTATTTCTACTAATATCAGTACTGTTTTTAGATATTATTCTGAGTTCCCTATTCTTCTATAATTTATTGAGTGTTAATTTCCCTTAATCTATTTACTACTCTTCTATACTGATTCAACAAATATAATATTAAATATAGTTTCTAAAGAAAGCTTCTTAGAGAATAATAAATTACTCAATATCTTAAAAAATATAAACTAAGGGATTTAAATTACAAATAAATAAACTTTAGAGAGGATATTATTAAGATTTCTCTTTATAGTAAGCTTACTATATGATATTATAGCCACTTTAGCTGGAAGGCTAACTGTATAATTACTGTTATATAAGATCTTAAATTCTCTTCAAGAAATTTAAATTTAAGATTATTTACTATTTAATTCTTTTCTTTATTATAGTATTTAGTATCCAGCTTATATATAAATAATAGGTATATATAATAATAGTATAAGAGTGGGTGGTTTTTACTATACCTAAAAGGATATAAAGATTTATCTATACTATTAAAGTATTTCTTACTATTTTGAAAGTTTAAGCTACTATCTATAGCTGATAAGGTAGCGTTAAATACTTTATAGCTAATTTAACCTTAATAGAAAGCTTCAGGAAGCTGTTATATAGCCTCTATAATAACTAAAATAACTTTATTTAATGGTTTTATATTTAATTGACTATAAACCGTAAGTATATAATATGATATATATATTTTAATTAGTAAGTAGACTAGTAAAAGTATAAGGTTATTAATCTAAAGTAACCTTATACTAGAAGAAGTATACTTAACTACTTAAATTCCATATATAGTATCTTATTACTTGGAAACTTTATTTTAGTTTTATCTTTATAGTAAGATATTTAAGCTCAGGAAACTAAAGTATATTATAGTATATAGTAGCTATATATTAAAGACAGAAGTTATCCATAATACTGAAGTGATTATAAAGGTTAATTATCTATAATATAGTTAATAAGTAAGTGAAATAGATAAGCGAGTGAAACAGATAATCAAGTGAAACACAAAACTGTAACTAGTTTACAAATACAATCTAAAAGCAGCAATAAAACTATTAAATTAATTAAAATGACTTTAAATCCTCTTCCTTTAATATTTCTTTATTTACTGAATATATTTGTATATTATAACCTATATTTCCGTAGATACTTTAGTATTATTAGCTTATCTTAATTCTCTATTAGTAATTATTACTTTAGTATATTTCCTCCTTAATTTAAGCTGTAGTCTCGCTCTGTAATTAAATATCCTCTATATTTACTATAGTAAAACTTCCTCTTTATATAAGATATATTTTCTTAGCTTTCTGGTGTTAACTAAGTAAATTATTCTTCTCTCGAAGGATATTATTCTCAGATTATAATAAGGATATCTAATATATAAATTTATATATCCCCTTTAAGAAATACTTTAGAGCTTTAATAGTTTAAGTAGGTAAGCTATTCTAATAGCGGAAGATTTAATTCTTAATAAATTCTAATTAAGAAAATACCTCTATTAGATTATTTAATATTTAGAAAGTTTAAAACAGTAATATTATTAGAAGCAACCCTAAGAATATTAAAGTATATAGCTTAACGTTAAGTTTTAAAAGTATACCTTTAATACTTAAAAGAATAAGTTTAGCTTTCGTGAAACCTTCCTAGATATTTTTAATAATTAAGATTTATATAAAAGCTTTGTAAAATGTAGGAAAGAAATCTTGTTTTATAATATAAATATTACGTTAGTATATCTTATCCTTAATTTATTAACTATATACTATTTTCAGAAACTTCAAATATTTAATATCTAAAGACTGAAGTAGATAAGATAAATAAATTAATATATAGAGTATAATAATATTATTTTCCTTATAATATATCTTCAAGTCTGTAAAGTAGTAACTTTTATATCTATTAATAATACGAAGATAGTAACTACTTTATATATATAGTTCTATATACTAATTAAATTACTACAGTTAATTTAAATTTCTTTTATTTATTATCTATCTATCTTCAGATTGTGAGAATATAGCGGAGGCCTCTAGTAGGGGCCTTTTTGCACTGTATAGAGGGTTTGTAAGGAAGCAAAATAGCTTATATTCTTCTAGCTGAAATACGGAATATGCGCGGTATTTAAACCCTTGAAATAAAGCCTTTAGGCTATAGCTATATATAGTTAATATAGCTATATATTTAGTTATATACCTCCCCAGACGTAAGAGTTATCTTACGTCTGGATGAGGGTATTCCCAGTAGTTTATCTCAATATAAAAGTATCCAAATAACTATTTTTAGAGCGAAGGTAATAGAGTATTAAGCTATAGGTAATAAGCTGTAAGTAAGGGTAATAAGACCTTTAAGCTTTCTAGTATTTATGTGAAAATAATAATCCTTAACTAGCCTCTACTGTCTGAAAATAGCCTCCCCCAGCTCTTTCAAATATTCCGAAAAGTAGAGGGACTCTAAATATAACTCTTAAATATCTCTAACACTCTTAATACTACTACCTTCTTATTGCTTAGAGATATATAGCTATTTAAGATTAAAGTATATAAAATGTAGGCTTAAGAGTATACTATATAAAATATAGCCTTCCAGCTGATAAGATTATTGGAGATATCCTCTTTAGAGTAGCTTCTATCCACTATAACCTTTACGCCCTATATACTCTATTCCACTAATAGTAATAGGGACGCTATTTTAGGTATTCAGCCTCAATAAGGCTGAAACTCTACTAAGTATTCCTAATACTTCGTATAAGAAGCTTATTCTCATAATAATCCAGAAAGTATATCTAAATATTAACTACTTATTAAAGCTATTATTAAACGTTTATTAAAGCTATTATAAAAGGGAAGGTTCCTTAAACTCTTTCTAGACTATTAGGATAGCCTCTTAAAATTAGTATTTTAACTACCTTAAGTATATAGTCTAAATAATATAAATAATATTAACTTTACTTTATAGTCTAACTTTATTAAAGCTTCTTATCCAGGCTCTTAAGCTTTCTTTACTCCTCCAGATATATTAAATACTTAAGATATAAGGTATATCTGAAAAGAGATATTTAGAATAATTACTGTAGGCTGAGTCTATTGAATCACTGAAGGAATATCTTTTTGTAGGTAGCTAATCTAAATATAGTAGCTAGAGAGGTAGAGAGGTAAAGAGTGAAGCGATATTAAAAGAGGGAGAGGTAGCTAGTTGAAATAGTATAGTAAGAGTATCTGAAAAATATCCTCAAGAGGTTAATAGTAATATTAAAAAGATAATATAGAAGATATAGGAATATCTTAAGATAGATAGTATTATATATATATTAAAAGAGTAGATATATAGGGGCGCCTCGAGATAGGGGGTATTATATATATTATTAAAAGAAGGATTGAAAGGAGGTTCTTATAAGTATAAGCTATATGTAAATTAATAATAAAAGAGGGTGAAGTTATTAAAAGCGTTTGAAAACACCTAAAAAACTAGGCTAAACTAGGCTTATAACTGTGAGAATATAGTGGAGGCTCCTGATAGAAGCCTTTTTACATTATATAGAGAATTTATAAGGAAGCAAAATAGCTTATATTCTTATAGCTGAAATACGGAATATGCGGGGTATTTAAACTCTTAAAATATAGCCTTTAGGCTGTGGCTATATATAGTTAACATAGCTATATGTTTCGTTACACAGATATTATAATAATCTAGTTATATAGAAGATCTATTTCTATATATTATATAGAGAGATAATATTACCCTATAAGAATAATATATAGCGAAATACTGTAACTTAGTAAACTGATAGCCTATATAACCATAATCTATTTATAATTACTAAACTATATTATTGTTATATTTAAATATCTTTTAGTATTTATAACAACTATTCTGAACATTATTTAGCTTATTATAAACTTAATCTTATTAAAGTTATAAATTTTCAAGTTAATAATATTATATCTTATAGCTATATTCGCTATAAGCTGAAACTATATATTTATTATATTTAGATTTTTATATCAGGTTTTCTTATATTTATACTTATAAAAAAAGTATATCTAAAGTTATAGTTATTACTTAATAAAATTTAAAGTTAAGTATTTTCGAACTAGAGGTATATTATAGTTAGTAAGTAGTTATTTAGCTATATCTTCTATACTACTAATTCGGAAACAAAATAATTAGAAATCTAAATTAAAAATATTCTTTACTAACTTCTCTTCTTTTAGTAACGTTAGCTTTCGTAAGTTAGGTATAATATTGCGCAATAATAACATATTCTTAATACAATATATTAATATAATACTACTAATAAAGTAAATCTTTACTGCAGCCTGCATACTAAAGTTTAGATCTTTTTAACAGCTTAAAGAGTAAGCTATAGACTGATTTTATTTATAGTATATAGCATTATTCTTACGGGAGAAATTTAGAAGATTATATTAGTATATTATAGTCGCCGTTTATAGTTCACTTACTTATCTGTTTCACTTACTTATTAACCACGTTATAGTAAGACTCTTCTTTATACTATAATATTAACGTTAAAATATCTTATTTATATACTTAAGAATTTAAGTTATTATATAAACTTAGTTTAACTATTTATATTAATATTTTTAAGTTCTTACTAAATAGACATAATAAATAGCTATATAAACCTTTAGAACTTTCTCTAAAAGATTTATAATATCCTGAGTATAGATATTTTTAGTAGCCTTAGGGGGAAGTTAAATTCTTTTATAAATTAACTTTATAAAAGTAAATTATTCAATATACTGGGGATAGTTAAGGCCTCCAAAATACTAGTTTCAGATATTACTATAGGTATTTTATTCTTTTCTATCTTAGGAAAACCTTATATAAGAAGTTCTCAAGGAATTTCTAACTTAAAGCCTCTTTAAATACCTATTTTAGAATTAATGTAATTATATAAGTTATAAGCTTTAGCATCCACCCAAAAGATATTATATTAAGTAATCTACTAATCAGCTTCCTTAAGTATTAAAATAAAGATATTTTCAGTAGATATCTTTATATTTAAGATATATAAAATTGTTTTAATATATATATTTTACCTAGTGGCTCTTAAGTATTATGAAATTCTTAATTATTATATATAATTAGGTGGTAAAATCTGATATATATTAGATATAACTAAATACAGCCACATATACTATACGAAGCTTTATTTAACTTTATTTAAATAGGGTAAAGCCTATAGAAATACCGCAAGTGCCTAAGGCTTGAATAGTATAAACTCTGCCGCTTAAACGCGTTATTTCTGACAATAACCTCCACTATCTGAAAATAGCCTCCCCCGGCCCTTTTAAACGCTCCAAAAGAAAAAGGAATTCTGAATATAATCTTTAAGTATCTCTAGTGCTTTTAGTGCCACTACTTTCTTTTATTATTTAGAGATATATAGCTACTTAAAATTAGTATATATAAAGTGTAAACTTAAGAGTATACTATATAAAATATAGCCTTCCAGCTGATAAGATTATTAGAAATATCTTCTTCTTTTTTGAAGTAGCTTCTATCTACTATAATTCCTCTACCTATATATTCCATTCTACTGGTGGCTATAGGGGCGTTATTTTGGATATTTGGTTCCAATAAAGCTGAAACCCTACTAGATATTTCTAATATATTCTTAAGTATGTAAAGTTTCTTTTTATAATAGCCTAGAAGGTGTATATTTAAGTGTTAAATACTTATTAGAGTTATTATTAAATACTTATTAAAGCTATTATAAAAGGAAAGAACCTTTAAACTCTTTCCAGGCTACTGGAAATAGCTACTTTTAAGGTTAGTATTTTAACTACCTTAAGTATATAACCTAAATAATATAAATAATATTAACTTTACTCTATAGCTTAGCTTTACTGAGGCTCCTTATTTAGGCTCTTAAGTTTTCTCTACCTCCCAGATATATTAAATAAAGTGTAGAGATATAAAGTATATCTAAAAAAAGATATTTAGAGTAACTACTATAGGCTAAGTCTATCTTAGCTAAAGAAATATCTTTTAAAAGTAGCTAATCTAAATATAGTAGAGGCAGAAAGGTAAAAAGTAAAGTAAAGTTAAAAGAGAAAGAAGTAGCTAGTTGAAAACAGTATAGTAAGGATATCTGAAGGGTATTCTCAAAAGGTTAATAGTAATATCAAAAGGTAATATAGAAGATATAGAGGTATCTTAAGATAGGTGGAATTATATATATGTTGAAAAAGTAGATATATAGGGGCACCTTAATATAGGTAGTATTATATATATATTAAAAGAGTAGATATATAGAGGCACCTTAAGATAAATAGCATTATATATATATTATTGAAAAAAGGATTAAAAAGAGGTATTATAAATATAGGCTGCACATAAATTAACGATAAAAGAGGATAAAAGTATCTAAAAACACTAAAGATTAGACTAAACTGAACTTATAACTATAAGAATATAGTGGAGGCCCTAGTAGAAGCCTTTTTACATCATATGGAGGATTTATAAGGAAGCAAAATAGCTTGTATTATTACGGCTACAATGCCAGATATGCGGGGTATTTAAACCCTCGAAACGTAGCCTTTAGGCTATAGCATATACCACTATTTATATAGTTTATATGTTTTCACAAAGATATAATCTATTCTAACTAAAATAAAACACTTAAAAGTATATAAATAAACCAATTAGTTCTTATATAAGCTAGAATAGCCATAAAGTAGAATGGACACTATAGCTATTCTTACATACTAGTATTAACCTCTAGTAGGATCTTAAGGCTATCATTATTAAGACTATTAATATCTTTATAGCTTATAAGAAAGATTTAGTATATAACTATAGAGTTTACTTGAGAGTTAATAGTTAATTTATATCTATTAAATAAGATTTACTTCTTCTTAACAGTATATCTTATAAACTAATAACTAAACGTACTATATACATAGTATTATTTAATTGATATAACTATATATAAGTATTACGGCTAGGGGAGGGGCTGTTAGCTTGCTTTCTATTATAATTATTAGTGGATATATTACCCCCTGAAGTATTACTTCAGTTATTCCATATCTTCATTAACTACTGCAGCTAGCTTTAACTTCATTTAAACTAAAGTTCCTTATAGTAACAGTAGCTAATATATTAACTATATGTTAATTCTTTTATCAATAATAAATAACTAATAATTTCTTTTATATTTATCTTATATTCTTTTATTCTTGTATCCTTACGCTATTTATATACAATTTTAATTTCTTAAGAGATTTAATTACTACTAAGTATAGCTACTTTATTTAAATACTTATTATAATCTTGATATCTATAATCTTAATATTCTTACTATATCCTACTTACCCCCAAGATAAAACTTTATATTCCCAATAAAAAGGTTTTCCGCTACTAATATAAAAGCTCTCTATTACTAATGTATACTAACCTATAGTCTCTATATAAATATAATAGAACTTAACATACGTTTATTAGTAAATAATCTTATTATATTAAATATAGCTAATATATAAATAATATTAGTATTAATATAGATACTTTTAGTATACCTATATAGTATCCAAAACCTTAGTAATTATAATACAATAATACTTTAAGATATATAGTAGCTAATATAATATATTAATATTAAAATCATATCTAATTGATAACTAATCTCCAAAATTATTAACTTAAAATAGTAGATTATAGAATCGCTGGATAATTGTCTTCTAAATATCTAGAGTCTATTTATTAATATTGATATTTTTAATATTACTTAAATTCTTTAGGAGATAATAATATTCCCAGTTATAAGGATTATAATACAATATTTAGAATCTACTATTATATTTTCCTGGTTGCAAATAGCTATATAGATTTAAGGAAATTTCCGGTTCTATTATAAAGATGGTACTAAAAATAGTTTAAATTTAGAACAATAATAGATTATAAAACACTTAGCTTTCAGCCTTTTATTTTCTTTCATCTTCAAGAGATTTATGAAGATTTTTAACCCTATAACCTTAGTAGTTACTTTTAGTAATATATATATTAGGCTGTAGCCTTCTTAGGCTTTTACTAATTATTACTATAAAGTCTTCCTCCACTGTCAGTTAAATATTATAACCGGGAATATAATTATGTATAATAATAGGTAATTCTGTTACCATTTAAATTAGTTATAAGTTAGTATTAGCATAAATACTATTGCCGGATGTATTATATAGTTAGAATTATATATAGCGTAAAAGACTTACATACCACTACAGATATAAAGCAAAAATAACTAAATATTTAAATTAGATATTAGATACTTAAGCTAGAAAGTTATATATATTTAGAAATATAGCTATAATCTTACAAAATACTTTCAAGTAAGTTATATATATAGATAGTTTAAAAGTAGCTTCTAGGTACCTTACAGTAGTTATCTTTATATTATTAAATATATATAGTTTGTAAGATAAGGAACTTAAGAACCTCCAATTTACTTTACTTAGTACTTTCAGCTATAATATTTTAAAAGATAGTATTTTACTAATTAGATAGATAAAGCTACAGTAGGGAAACATTCAAAACGGTCGATAATAAAATCCTCACCAAAAATCCAGTAATCTCAATAACTTGAAAAAGAGATATCTATATAAATTCCACACCAAAAAACATAGAAGTCAGAATAAAGTTAGATACATACCTAGTATTATATATATATAATTATGATATAAAATAAGCTATAGGTAATAATACTAGAGCATTGTACAGTTAACCTAAGGGTTTCAAAGTTGGATTTGATTCACTAAATACCCTGTAATATACGCTGAAGTAATTATTTCAAACATATTATCTTTTTAATATTTAAATCCCTTATAAACTATAGTTAGAAGATCCGTAAGATTTATATATAGTGAACAAGTCTATGTATATAATGGATATAGCAAGTGTTGTTAAGTTTGGTTTACAGATTTCTGTATTATTTGTAATTACAAAACTGAGATCTTGGTGGTTTTTAGTGTAAAATTGTGTTTTTTAACTATTAACTGTTTTTAATATCTTCCCACTATATTACCTCTTATTATCTTTAATATAAATCTTACGTTCTCGACAATTTAGTTAAAATAAAGGTTAATATTAAAGTTACTTAAGTAGTTAAGGTAATACTTATAAGTATTAGTTTTAAGTATAATTAAAAATACTATTGTGTTTTGGTACTGGTAAAATAATAGTATAAAAGCTAATATCTCTTCTATTTCCTAAACGGAAGCTACCTAGACTTCTATAGTATTTTATCAGGAATTCTTCTGGAAATATACCAGGGAATTCTGGAGAAATTCTGGAGAAGTTCTGGGGAAATTCTATAGAAAGTCCTGGGGATTTTCTGGTTATTTCTAGTGAGAAATCTCCATAAAATCCACTGAAATCTTAAGCCTTATATAATATTTTATGATAATTACCTATTATAAAGGGTTTTACCCTAATTATTAATTATAGTAAAGAAATTCTACTTCTATAAAGGAAAAAGAGAATTTCTTCTTAAAATAAATTGACTAGTTGGATATTATAGAAAAGTAAAGTAGAAAGGTTTAAGTAGAATTAAATTGAAATATAGAAATTTTAAATAACCTTATATAATCTACTAAATTAGTATATTTTAGGGTAAGAGTTTATAAAAATGCCCAGCATAATAATTAAATCTTAGTAATTAAGTTCTTCCCTAGTTATATTTTTTTGATATTCCTTCTATCATCTCCAATATTGTCTTTCTTGTATAGTAATTTACTAAATATCTTTATATTATTTATTAACTTAATTAGTATGATTTCCCTTAATTCTTAAAAGTAAAGTAAAGCTTTCTTTATTAGTAGTATTTTAGGTAACTAAAATACTAGTATAGTTAATTTATAAGAAATGTATAACTATAATATAATACTTCTGTAGGAAATTAATATGATTAGTTATAAGTATTATAAAGTTATTATCATTTATTAAGTTAAATCTAGTAAGGAAACATTCTTTCTTTTCTCAGATATAATAATCTTAATATACGTCTTCAATCTTATAATAGTTACCTTAAGTCAGTTTACAGCAAATATATAGAATATGAATTAAAAAGGTGGGGCAAACCTACTTTAGATGATTATTCTTTAAAATAAGGTTAATGTTAAGTTAGTTAAGTATTTAATTATTAGTTAGTTAGCTAAGAAATAAAGGTTATTTCAAAAACGCTAACTATCTTTCTGCTAATAACCTAAAGGATTAGCTTATATTTATATATATAAGTAGTAGTTAATTTATTAATTTCAATTTCCTACTTGTTAGTTGATATTCCATTTAGGCTGGCTTCAGTAAGTTAATTAATTTAGTTATCAAGATTAGAAGTAGATATTAGTTAGATATTATTTAGTTCAAAGTTAGAGACTGGAATATATTAAGTTAATTAGAGATTTTATTATATATTATACTTAGATTTATTAAATCTAATATACCCTACTGAATTGAAAGTATTTTAGCTAAATTATGTCTTTAAAATATATTTTAACTTAAAAAGATTAATATTATTCTTAATATTAAGTAGGAAAATTAGAATTATTACTATTTCTATAATATTAGGTATTTTATTAAATAATATATTAGTATTATCTGTTAGAAATAATATATTCGAGCGTCAGAGTTTACACTATTTAAGCTTCAGGCACTGGTGGCGTCTCCACAGACTTCACCCCACTTAAACCAGTCAAAATAAAGCCTCACGCAGTATATATAGCTATATTTAGTTACATATAATATATACCAGATTTTTTGCCTCCTAATTATATATAATAATTAAGAGTCTTATAATACTAAAAAGCTACCAGGCTAAAAAGTATATATTATAATAATTTTATACGTCTTAAATACTAGAATATCTACTAAAAACACCCCTATATTAATATTTAACGAAGCTAACTAGTAGATTACCTAATATAACTTCTTTAAGATAGAGACTAAACTTTATAATCTATAAAACTATCTTCATATTAAATTAGATACTTAAAAAAAATCTCTTTTTAGTAGCCTCTTAAAAGCCTCTTATATATAACTTTCCTAAGGTAAAGAAAGGTAAGATACTTACTATAATACTTAAAACTAATACTCTAGAGACCTTAACTATTTCTAGTATTCTTAATAAATTTACCTCTATAAAGTTAATTTACCCTAAGGAGATTTAACTTCTACTTAAAGTTACTAATTATATCTATACTTAGGATATTATAGAACTTATAGAGAAAAGCCTGAAAGTTCATATAGCCCTCTATAATCTCTATAATATAAGAATTTAAGAATATAAATATAAATAGTTAAATTCAATCTATATATTATTTTAAATTCTTCAGTATATTAATAATATATTTAAATACCAATATTATAACTTGAAGGAGAATCTTACTATATAATTAATCAACTTCTATAACTACTTTAGTATTATAGATTATAAAGGGCTAAACCTAGGCTTATTCAACCGGAAGGTAGCGTAAAATACTGTTTATTTAGAACTAAGAAGTAAAAGAGAAGCTTTTACAGATATATAGAAAGGTCTATATATATAATACTATATAGAATCCACTAGGATCCTACCCAGGCGAGAGAATTAGCTTCAGATACCTAAGTATAATTCTAGCTAAATATTTAGATATAGTCTGTAATATTATTCCTCTTCTCTCTAGCTGCCGTCTAGTTAGAAGCTATAGACTAAATCTTTTATATTATCTGTAATTAGCTTATATATTACTTTATATTACTTTAGAGCTACTATATTTATAATAATATTAATAAGTTTATATATAAAATTTACATATTCTTTCTATTTAATAAAAACCTCTTATTAATATTCTCTTTCTATCTAATATATTCTTATAGTAAGAATATTTTTAACTAATTATTTAGCCTTCTTATTATTATTTACTAATAGTAGTAGCTAGCTATTAACTATAATCTACCTAGGTAGTAGATTAGTAGTAATTTTCTAAAGTAAATTTATATAAAACTATAAGTAAATAGACTTTAGAATATTCAGCTTTATAATATATAGTAAGAAAATTTTACTACTATATATATATAGTATAGCTAGGCTAACCTTTAGCTTAATTTTAGTAACTTATAGTTAGATATATTTAACTTTATCTTATTACGAACTTAATATTAATTTATAGGGAACTAGATTTTATTTACCTAAACTTCTAACTTCTACTGGATAGTAACTATCTCTATATAAATATATATTATTACTAACTATATTCTCTTAACTAACTGGTAGGCTGTAACCTTACTACTACTTAGTAGTTCTATATACTTCTTAGTAACTAAAATAAGGTTAATATAATATCTATAATTTATAAAGAAAAATATAGTTTCTATTATATTATATTATTAATTATGGAAAGCTAACTATATAATAGATAGTAGATTACTTTAGTTATTCTGGAATTAGTATATTAATATTCTTAAAACTACTTAAATCTCCTAATTATATTATTATATAATTCTATTAGTTTACAGATAGTAACTAATACTTAATAGGTATATAATATTTATTAATCTGCAGAACTTCTTTCAGAAGTAACTTATTTAGTTAAATTCTCTAACGTGGTTGATAAGCGAGCTGCCCAGACAAGCGAGCTGCCCAGGCTTTATCACGCTTTAAAAGCTAATTTTTAAGTATTTTTAAAACGTTTAAATTTTAATAAAGAATTATAAACTTTTATAAAGTGTTATCGATAAGGGTTTTATATAGATAATTAAAT
>MASP02000653.1:0-48413 GCA_001693025.2 Colletotrichum lindemuthianum | reverse complement strand
AGAGAATTAAATTAACTTTAGTCTAATATATATAAATTTCTTTTAGTGTTACTTAATCTGGATTTATAATAAAAAATACTATTAGAAATAATATTATTAGTATTAGTTTATATTTAAGATTAAAATATTTAGGAATTTTAGTAATATATATATATTATAAACTAAGTAAATCTTCTGATATTTATAATTTCTTACTACTTAAACTCCCAGAAAATACTCTACTAAACTCTATTTCTTTAGCTTATATACTTACTTTATACTAATAATAATATTAAATATTTCCTTTTTAGCTACTTTATAGTATAAGAGAAGAATATTATCTATATAGAAGAGGATATAAATAGTTAAACTCTAGTTTTTAAATAGATAAAACTTCTCTAGGTAAGAAATAAAACTTAGAGACTTTAGTGTAACATAGAAAGCTTTATATCATAGGAGGAATATATCTTAAAGCTTATAAAGAGCTTATTTAAGCTTTATATACCTCCCTGCTACTTTAAATCTATTAGGTAGTTTAACTATTATTAGAAGCTTATTTAGATTCCTTATAGTATTAAGAAATATATTAATAATATTAAACTGAAGGATTTTAAGGTTAAGTTATATTATAATTACTATAGCTACTTGAAAGGTTCTTGTAGCTAGTATTACTATATATATAATTTATAGTAGATTAACTAATTATATATTTCTATATATATAAATCCTCACTTTATATTATTCTAGGAAACTATTAGTATCTATCTTATAAGTAAAAGCCTACTTTAAAAATAGGGAATTTAATTTTATATTCTAGTAATCTATTTCTCACCAGATACGTTTTTCTTTTAACCTTATAATTTCAGCTTTTACTGCTTTAATAAAGGATATTTAGAGGGATTCTAGTAAGTTAGTAATATCCTTCTAGATCTTAGGAGATACTACTAATTAGTTAAGATATATTTAAATCTATATAGCTAGATCCTTCTTTTTAGAGCTATATTTTAAATAATAAGGAAAACTATTAAAAGGCTGAGACTATTACTATTAAGCTCCTATTACTAATTAGGCAGATAGATACTAGTAAAATTATCTTATTTATACTCTATAAAATATAAGATACTATTATTATATTTTTTTAAGAGTATTATATAGTTATTAATATTAATTTCAGACTTAAGTTACTATTATTATCGATTTTTATATTATTAGCCTGACTTCTAGGTTGTTAAAATCTTAAGGTTCTAAAGTAGAAATTTATATTTTAGTCTACCCTAAGTTAGCTAAATTAGAATCCTAATATAATTACCTCTAGCCTCCTAGTTTAAAGTAAGTTTACTTTTTTAGCTAGCTAGATTCTATACTTTAAATATACTATCTAATTCTCTAGTTATTAATATACTTTCTAAATTCTAATTTTTAGATATCTATATTAATCCTATTAGTTTAGAGGTTAGTTTAGATATTATTAAATCTCTCTTATTAGTTTTTAAAATTAAATTAAAACTTAACTTAATATTTTAGGCTGCCTCTAATATTATAGAAATTACTAATAGAAGAGAGGATCCTTTAGTAAGTATTCTCTCTAGTTTAAATTCTCTAAATATCTTAAGAATAAAATCTTCTTCCTCCTTAGTAATTAGCTTAACTAGAAGTTTTTTAACTTCTTTAGTAAGTATTTTATATAAGTTATATTTTAAGAAGAATATTTTATTATTAAATTTAATATTCTAAGTAATAATAATTTTATAAGAATAAGAAATCTAGATCTTATAGAAATTATAAATATTTAGAATATATCCTACTAAATATCTAATATATCTCCTTAGTTCAACTTTAAATAATTTTTTCAAAATATCTTATTTATAATATTTCTTAAATAGGTATATTTAATATTTATAGATATAGATCTATCCCTAATAGAAATATAAATTTTAATATAAATTTAGAGTATATTCTGGAACTTACTAATAAAAATATTATCTAAATTAAGCTTCTTTAATTTTATATAGTAACTTCTAGTTATTTTAAGTATTTAGAGATATATTATATAATATTACCACTACTTTAATTACTTCTATTTATAGTTTAAATAGTAGTCCTATAGTTTTTTATATCTTAATACTTTAGGTTATTAGTTCTTTTCTTATATATTTACTTATTCTAAGTAGTTTTTTTATATATAAAAGAGATAGCTTAAAATTAATATCTTACTTTTTTATCTAGGTTTGATAATCTATTTTACTATTAATTACTATTATAACTTACTTAATATCTTAGTAAATTTTATAAATTAAGAAATTTCTTTAGTATTTAATTTATTTTTTAAATATTATAATTACTTAATAAACTAAGTTATAGGTTTTATCTATAAGAGTAAATATAAAGAGTAAGCCTAAGAATTTATCTTTAATAATAAATATCTATAAATTACTTATATATACTTTAGGAAAGTTAAATAAATCCCAGGAGATTCTGTAAAATAGGTAAACTAAATATAATTTAGATAGTTATCTAGAAATAACTTCTTAAGAATAAGCTTCTATATAATATAAATAGTTTAATTACTTTAAGTGTATAATTTTCACCCCTTAGATATTAAATACTAAATACTTAAGAATATTAAGATTAAAGTAGTTTATATAAAGATATTAAGTTAGGATATTGTCAGACTTATTATTTAGTAGAGATATTAAGGGTTAAAATTATAATAGTAGAATATAAAGTAACTCTGAAATTATACTAGAAGTATTTAAATAGACTATTAAGTAGTTAGAAAATAATTTATATTTAAGAAAGATAAAGTTATATTTTCTAAGTAATTATCTTATTATAATAAAGTAGTTAAGTAACTTATATTTAAGTGTATAGTTAAATTCTATATATTAAATTTTAGTTTTTTTGAGGAGTAGAATTTCTGAAATAATATTAGTATAAAAATCTTTAATATAGATAATATTATCTAACGTTAAATTAAGTATATTCTTCCCCTTTAGACTGTTAAGAATATTTTAAATTATATACTTATTTCGTCTGATAATTAGAAAGTTAGCTAAATTATACTAAACTATATCTATCTTCTAACTTAACTTAAAAGATTCTTTTTTAAATAATATTATAGAATTAGTAATATAAACTATTTTATAACTATTAAAAATTATATTTACTAAAAGTAAGTAAGGTTTTTAAGTAGTAGAAAAAATATCTAGAGGTATATTAGTATTTAACTATTTAAGAAGAGAGGAATTAATATTAATATATATTCAGTTTGAGGGATACTAACTATTTCTATTAGATTTACTGCCTGAGGGAGTTATTTTAGCTTTAAAATTATCTGAAGATAGCTCTTTAGTTTTAGCTATATAACTTTTATTATTAAGCTATTTCTCTTTAACTAGCTTCTAATAGAGTTTATATAGTTTAGAGTTATTAATTCTATTAATTATTATATTTTAAGTAGTAAGTAATATATAAATATTAGGAAATTAACTATAAGTATCAGTAATAGTATATGTAATATATTTATAATTTTTAGGTAAGTATAGATACTATCTCTAGTTATATAGATATTTCAGTTTTAATTAAGTTATATTATTTAATCTTCCTACGAGAGTAGTTAAGATAAATAATATTTTAGCTTAACTTTTAGCTGAATGTTTGTTAATATATATTAGGAAGGTAAAAATCTCTCTATATTAGGTTAGACTAATAATTAGTAGGTTGAGAATCTTATTTTTAATTACCTTTGAGTAATATTTAGAAGCCTAACTGGATATAATATAGTAGCTAAATACTTAAAATTACTTTTTAACTATAAGTATACTTTTAATTTTAGGGATATTAAATATAACTACTTAAAGGTAAATTATATATTACTTATTATATTAAGCTGAAGTAGAAATATTTAAATTAGCTTTTTCCAGGATTCTCTTATATTCTACCTAGACTCTCTATTATATAACTAACTTATTCTGAGTGTATTAATATTTCAAAACTTTAAGGAGTACTTAAAGAGATATATTATTATTATTAAGAAGTTTTATTTAAGCTGGCGTAAGAAAACTATTATTAATAGTTATATCTACTTATATCTAAATTATATTATAGTATGTTTTAATATCTTTATAGTTAGATTTGTAAACTACTTAAAGCTTAAGATCTATAGAGTAGTAGTTAAAAATACCTATAGTCTTAATTATATATAGATTTAAATTTTTAGTTTCTTAAGTAGTATTTTCTGTAGATAGCTAAATATTAAAATTTAGTAGATTAAGTGGTTTTATAATATTAATAGTTAGTATAATATCTGGATTGAAATACTTTTAAATATCTCAGCTAGTTATATAAACTTAAAGAGTAATATATTACTAATTGAAGTTAGTATTATTAGATAGCTTAATTTTAGTGTTGAAGTTACTAGCAGTTGAAAGTGCTATGTTGGAATAGTTATAATAGATCTGAAAAAGGATTTGTTTCTTCGTGCTAAAATAATCAATAGGAGTTTAGAGGATAATTAAATAAAACTGAGCTTATAACTGTAATAAATAAATAGTATAGTATACAGTCTGAATATAGGTTATTAAAAAGTATGCTCTATTTAACCTAGAATAGAACGCTCGAATATATATAAATAGGCTGGTTGGGCTTTATATAAGTTAGAACGGCCACACGGCAGAATAGATACTGTAGCTATTCTCACATATAGAAAACTTAAAGTATAGATTTCACCTAGATAATATAAAACTACTATATAGATATTTCAGTTTATTATATAAAACTTATAATAATCCTTATATAAAGATTATTCAGTATAATAAAAAATATAAGTAAAAGTATTTTATTATCTTACTTTTTCTCTATAAATAAAATAATGCTATCACTTAGATAGATCTTCTTATAAACTAATAATAAAGTTATATATAATATTATAATATATAATAATCTAATACGTAAAATAAGAATAAGTTTATTTTAATATTAATATTTACAAATCTATATATAAGAGGCAGCTTAGTGGAACTAGAATATTTAATAACTAGATAAACTTATATTATATCAACCTCCAAATATCCTAACTAAATTTTACCTATAATTCTTCTAGACTAAATATAAGAAGTTTTTACTACAGGTAGAATTCCACTTAAAGAATAAAATTATAACTAAATACTAGCTACTTAGCAAAATAAGCTTATATAAACGTTTCACTTAGCTATATCCAGTAGCTTAAAGTTAATACCTAATAGAGAGGTATAGAAGAAATAGAATATAAAGTACCACCAAAATAATAAAGTTAATAAGAATAAGTAGATATAGAAAATAAAAGGTAACCTAACTAAGCATTTTAATATCACTCTGGAAGGAAAAACTACCTTACCTATTATATTAATATTAACATCAGTTTTAGGTTTTACTATAGCAAATATAATATAGGTAATATCAAAACCCCCCTTAAGATATTTATAAATTCCTTTACTACTTATTAAGTTAAACCTATTAATAAAGTCAGTCTGCAATATAATCTAGTATACTACCTATAAAGATAGGCTACTTAAAATGCAGATTAGTAAGCCTCTATAGAGACCTATAGGTGGCTATAAGTAAAAAAACCGGAATCTTAAGAGGTTACTCTACCTTATTTCTAGCCCCTATAATTAGAGGAATAATATAGAACCTCATTTTATTAAAGCTAACAAACTGAAACTAACTATTAAGATTCCAAATAAAAAGCTAAAGTCTAGGCTAAATAATAAGTATCCTTTTATAGTGGAGAACTGGTATACTAATAGTAAGAATATATAGAACCACTTCCTAAGTTACTATAGTTTAAGTCTAGAAATTACCTAACAAGATCCTAAGATACAATAATATATAGTTAGAAATAGTATTAATCTTTATAACACTAAGGATATGCTATAGATAGAAGAGTATTGAAACTTATAGAAACTAAGTATACTTCTTTATATAAGTTTGCAAGAAAGTCGTACTATCTACTAATTAGAGTATTACAATAATACAAATACATCTAATACAAATACAAATACATAAATCTATAATATATTACATGTAATAGCTAATACATATATTTACATTTATAATATTTCAAGCCCTAATATATTATAACTACAAATATATATATTTATACTTATATTATTTATAATATAATACTTAATATATTTCAAACTATATATATAAGATTATAATACTAAAACGTTGAAAAACTAGCAATTATATATATATTTAAGTTATATAATTAACATTCAAAAGAGTAATTTAATGAACAGAATTCCTAATTTCTATGTTTTCTTCTTCGTAAACATGTAATATATTACAAATAATATAAATACAATTAGATGTATTTGTAATATTATTAAATACAATTTCTTTAAGTCTATTATATTACAAATACAAATATATATATTAGATACAAATCCTAATATATTACAAATATATATAATGTATTTGTATTTGTAATATATAATATATAATATATTATGTATTTGTAATATATTATATATCATTTCTTAATACTCTGCTACTAATCCACTGGAATAGCTAATATATAGTACTTAGAGGGTAGCTATAGTACTAATAGTAGCCCTTTTAAGTATAGTTAAAAAGAAGTAAGTAACTTAATGAGAAACCTTTAGGATGCGGATATTATTATATTTCTTATTAGTAATAGTAATATTTACTAAGTTAATCTTACAGTTAATTAGACTACTAGCAGAATTTACTATTCTAATTTTATTTGGAAGACTTCCGGTAATAATGACTTTATCTATATAGTTAACTAACTATTAGAGTTCTATATTAATACTAAAGCGTTACTTAATATAATTAAGCTACTATAGGTAAATACCTAAGTTATATTTATAGATTCCTAATATAATTTCTTTACCTATAGCTTTTAAGTAGTAAGATAATCTAGAGCTTTTATTTAAGATAAAGCTCTTAATATTATTAACTTTCTGTATATCTTCTCTAATAATTAATATCAGTATTTAGATAAAGGTTCCTTAGTTTCACACTGAAAGTTAATTATTAGTAAGTATTAAAGACTTTATATTAATATTTATAGAAATTCACCCTTATAACTAATTATAAAAACTTAAAATAACTATAAGAATTTCCAGTATTCTTTACTAGTTTTCAAAAATATTTTATTATAGCTGGTGGGAAGATATTTACAGACCTAAATACCTATGTAATCTAGCTTGCCGCAAAATTTAACTATATTTGGATATAGAAAAATAATACTAAAACCGCAGTAAATAGCTTAAAGTAGATTCTAATAACCTAACTTTACCTTTATAGTAGTAATTTAATAACGTTTATATTTAAACCTTCTTTATATAATTCTTCTAAATTTATATTTCTACTATCTATCTATTATATTTTTCCAGTGTTAGTATCTCATTAACTAAGGTAGATTCCTCTATAAGCCAATTACCCCAGACTGCAAAACTTTATATAATTCTCAAACTATATAAGACAATAGTTAATATACCTATAAATTAACTATTAGGTTTAAAGTAAATAGAATATACTGCCTGAAACTATTATTTATATATTTTTATAACCTTCTTAATAGAAAGGCTAATTATAGTTAATGTAAAAATTAATTTGAAATAACTATTAGTAAGTTTGAAATCAGTAAATAAGACTAGCTAGTAGAAATAAAGTAAGAAAGAAGAATATACTGAAACAGCTAAAATAAGGGTAATTAAGATATAATTGATAGTTTTTCTTATTAAACTTATAATATAAAGCTTACTATAAATCCAAGGGGAAAATTATAATAAGCTTAAGCTTCAGGTAAAAGTCTTAGTTATTATATAAGTAGTATATATATACAGACTGCAAATTTATATTTATAGCCTTAGACTTCGAAATAATAGCAGAAGATATAAAATTCACACACTATACTATTCTTTACAATCTGGAATACTACTTCTGCAATTAAGATACTGTTTACGCTATATATCTATGAATATAATACTTTTTATTTAACATATTTTTCTAGAGCTTTCCCCCTATTTTCCATTACCAAAAGATTAGCCTTAAGGGAGGTCTATTTTATTTATTTATTTAGTTATTCCAGCCTAAGCGGCTGACGCCCATTTCACTATCAGCCTCTTCCTTAAATTATATTAATAATAGAGAATATGTATTTTATAAGAAGAAATCTTTTATATTAGAAATATAAAAGTTTATCTAAAAGGTAAATTAAATATAATAAAGATAGTAAGATTATAGAAATTCAGATTATTATAAGTATCTAAATTAAGTGGCTATAGTTAGTAGTAATTATATCTCCTACGATATTATGATTATGTAGAATATAAAGATAGAAGATTATAAGGAAATAAGAGTATAAAAGTATAAAGTTAATATAGAAGAAGTTAGTAATTATTTATCATCTATAAAAGGATTAATATATATTATATACTAGCTATAGGTATAAGGAGTTTAGACTTAAATTAACGTAAAGCTAACTATAGTAATTAGTGGAAGTAAGATAACTGAAGTTAGATTTCAGAAGGTTATATATCTAGTAATAGTTATAGTAGAAAGTACACTACTAGCTTCTCTTATATAATGAATTTAGGTATATTTACTCTATATTTATAGTAGTATCTAAGCCTTTTACCTTATATATAGTGTTAACTATATTTCATTCTTAGTAATACTACTTATATGAATACTAACGTATAGTTAGTTTTAATAATAATAGAATTACTTGGTATTATAGATAATTGTATCTGGAGCTTTAGTATTTAACGTTATAGTAGTAGAAAGCCTTATGATAATAATTAATATAGTGAGAGTTCTAGTAAAGCTAGTGTTTAACTTATAAAGTTAGAAGTAACTGCTTAGATTATAAAGTTAGAAACCTTTATAAATTTCTTAAAGATACATTAAAATAGAATACTAAAAACTACATATTATATAATCGATTATTTCTCTATATTCTGTATAAAAGAACTAAAATCCTCCTTAAGTCTATATAGCTACTTATGACTAGAAGAATATAATAATAAATACTGAATACTTCTATATAATTTTTCTTACTAGAGATATTGATATCTCTTAAAAAGCCTAAGTAATATTATAAATACTAATATTAATAAGTAGATTTTAGATATTTAAAAAGATTTTATCTAGTTATCCTATAACTTAGTATATTAAGGTAATACTCTTAGAAACTAGTTATTAATTAGATAACATCTTAATATTAATATAGTATATTAATTACTAAGTATCTTAAAATACTATAATATTATAGTTACTGAGGCTTTAGACATTATACAGTTATATTAAAATATTTATATGTATACTATTCTTATTTATATGTTAACTATACTTAATATAGTAGTATTATTTACTAATAGAAGTAACCTAAATTATACTATATCTATATGGAGATTACGTATCAGTTTATATTAATAATAGAGAATCTTTATATTCAAGATTCAAACTTTTATCTAGAAAGTAGGTAGAGGATAGTAAGGATATTAAGGTTATAGATATTGAGGTTATAATACGTTTTGAATAGAGTAGCTTTAGTTAGTAGTAATCAAATCACTCGAGATATTTAAATTATATATAATAAGAGAGTAGGAGAATATAAGAGTATAAAGGTATGATAGAAGAAGTCATTAGTTATTTATTATCTATAAAAAGATTAATATAAGATAGATATAGTAACTACTTTAGCTAAAAGAAGTTTAGCTCTAAACTAACTGGATGCTAGCCATACTAGTAAGTAGAGTGGAAGAGCTGAAGTTATACTTCAGATGGTAATATATCTACTAATAGTTACAGTAGAAAGTAAGTTATTAGCCCTTCCCCCTATATAATTAATATAAAAGAAGTTATTATTTATTTGTTATCTTTAAAAATAGTTTATATAAAGTAGCTATATTAATTACTTATTAGCTTAAGTATTAGAGTTATTATATACTATATATATTCTTACTATATAGGTATAACCTGATGTTCTAGTATTTAGTTACTGTTATTATTATATTTATATAGTATATATAGCTTTATAAGTAAACCTAGAGGCTATCTAGGCTAACTATATACCTTATATAGCTATAATATAGTAGGCCATAAAGTAACTTAGTTACCTATAATAGTTAAACTAAATAGTCAAACTCATATTAGTAACGCTACTTTATATTATAATAATATTATCTGAATACAAGCAAAAGCCTTCGTAATTAACTACTAAAAACTGTCTTTATTGACAGCTTTCTTTCACTACTTAACCTATTATCTATCTATCTCTCTATATAGTTATAGTTATTATATTAATCACTAGAATCTCTTTGGATTAATATTAGCAATTAGAAAGGTATAAAGCTCTATTGAAAGCTTAAGGCTATAGAGCTATAAGGCTATAAGGCTATAAGGACCACGAGACCATAAGATTAATAATTTGAGAGCTATAAACTTATAAGAGCTTTATAGCTTTATAGCTTTATAGCTATAGTGCTGTAGTGCTATAGTGCTACACTGCTATAGTGCTATAAGCCTATAGTATTACCTCGAGAGGGTAGTAACAATATAAAGTATAGGTAGATTATTATCTTAAGAGGTTAGTAATATTATATATTTTCCAGTAGTCTCTCAAGTTTCTACTATTAGAGATTAACAGAGAGTATTATTATTATACCACTCTCTTAGAGCTGTAAGGAATACAGGAGAAAGCTATTATCTAAACTATATATATAGAGAGTGTTAAGAGGTTTCAAGAAGCTATAAAGCTATAAAGCTATAGGGCTATAAAGCTATATATATAGCTATAAGACTATATAGGTCTCTGGGGTATATTTACTAAATATACTTTATTTAGTAATCCTAAGAGTAAAAATTCAACTTCTCAGTCGAGCCTCAGGAAGTATCTTTACTGAACTATAGTAAAGATAAAATTTAACTTCTTAACTACAACCTTATTAAAGAGGTTAGTATAAAGTTGAGAGGCTTCCAGATAGGATTCTAAAATAAGGAGGATCTAAGATATATATAAGATACTAAAGCTATAAAATCCAGTATCTAAGTAATAAGAATTATAAAGCTTGAAAAGGTTATTATTATATTTACTAAATACACTCTAGTAGTTAAAGTGGAGAATTATAATTTAACTATAATGAGAGTTTAGCTTAAACCTTAAAATAATCTCCTCAAGAAGTTAGTATATAGTTTAAAAGCTTGCAGACAGGGTTATAAAGTAGAAAGAACTTAAGGTGTCTGAGTAATAAATAACTATTTTAATCCTTTTACCTTATTTAAAACTTAGATATAAAGGTTTACAATTACTTCTTCTAATATAATAGACCTTACTGATTAATAGTATTGTAATAACTAGGGAAAGTTAGAATAACTACTAATTAGTATTAGTTTAATTATCAGAGTTATTATATATTGTATATAATCTTACTATATAGATGCAAACTGGTGTGCTGGTAATTAGTCGCTATTACTATTACGTTTATATAGCATATACAGTTATATAAGCAGACCTAGAGGCTATATAACCTATATAGCTATATAGGCTATACAGACTATATAGGCTAACTATTTACCTAACGTAGCTATAGCATAGTGGACCACGAGGTAGGTTAGTTACCTATACTAGTTACACCGAATAGTTATACCGACAATACTATAGCTATAAGAGGTTTGACTTTAGATTAGATTACAGTTAGCTAGAGTAGATAGTAGAACAGAAAGACTAAGATTATACTTTAGGAAGTAATATTTATAATAATATTTATAATAGAAAATATATTATTAATTCTTCCTATCGATGTCTTTCTAATTAAAAATATTTTAAAGATTTAGCTATTAGATAGTTAGATTATACTATCTGAAGGATTATTAATATTATAAATCTACTGAAATTTAATAATCTCCTTCTTCTTATCTAATAAAGATAGTTTTATTATTACAGGCTAGGTATATATAGTATCTTACTAAAGACCAGCTAGATAATAAGTAGTAACTTATTATTACTTATTTTTTAATAAAGCTATATAATATCTTAATTAGTAGTACTATTCGCATATATATATATATATATATAAATATAGATACTAGAGGCTATTATATATAACTAGAAGGTAAAATCTGGTATATATTATACATAACTAAATATAGCTTTATATACCCTATAAAGCTCTATTTTAATTAGTTTAACTAGAATAATATTATAGAATACTACAGAAAGCTTGAGATTCCAGTGGAATTAAGAGAGATTTTCCGCTGGAAATAAGCAGGAAATTACTAAACCTTCTTATAGAATTTCTCCAGAACTTCCTAGTAGATTTCCAGGAGGATTCCTGATAAAGTACTTTAGAAACCTAAGTATATTCCTTCTAGAAAATAGAACAATTATTAGCTTTTATACTACTATTTTACCAGTATCGAAACATAATAAATAGAGTCTTTAGAGATAATATAGCTACCTGAGATTTAAATAATATAAACTCTATTTCTTAAGTATATTACTTCTAATATATATCTCTAACCTTAAACGCTATATCTATAAGCTAACTTTTTAAATAGTATTATTCTAACACATTATTTATATCTTATAAGAAACTCTTTTTATAGCTTTATTATCTTTATCAAACCTCCATCTATATAGTAGAAAAAGTAATATTATTTATAAACTATTTACATATTCTTGTCATATAGATATAATAAACAAATAGTATAGTTTACAGTCTGAATATAGGTTGTTAAAAAGTATAGTTTATTTAAACTAGGATAGAATACTTAAAAGTGTATAAATAGACTAGTTAGTCCTTATATAAGCTAGAATAGCTCTATAGTAGAATAGATACTATAGGTATTTTTATATACCTTCTTAGTAAAATAACCACTAGATAAAATCCTATACTTTACATTCTATACAGTATATTTTGTGATATAGAATACTATAAATAGATACTAAAAACCCTTCTTTAAATATTAAAATAAAAGAAATAATACTTTTCAACTAACCTATTATAGTATATTTATCCTTTAAATAGTTATTATTTATTTTTAGTATTACGACCTATTAGAACTATAGGTCCGGGGAACGCTCCGCAGGGTATACAGGCAGCTATAGGACCTTAATATATAAGATAATATAGGGATATAGGGAACTCTACTTAATATAGAAGAACTATAGTATAAGTTGTATAATTATAAGAAGGACTAACTAGTAATAAGTAGTTTATATACTAAAACTAATATACTAAAAGTAGTTTACACTAGAAACTAACTTCAGAATATTAGTTTCTAAAGATTAGAATTTATATATAAGATAAGCTTAAGTCTACTTAAAGTCAGACTTTTATAGCTTTTTAGTAATTAAGTTTATAATTATCCTTAGATACTTCTAACCTTATCCCTCAATCTTCTTATTAAACTTATATCTAATTACTATAAATCCTAAAAACCTAATCTTATTAGTATTATAATAGTATTATTACTTATATATTATAGTTTTAACTTACTACTAATAAACTTACCTCTACTAAACTTAAAGCTAGCTATATTATTTTCATTACTTCTGTTTAGTAAGTTAACTCTATAAAACTTACTTAATAATATTTAGGAAAGAATATTACTATATCTACTAAATACTAAACTTCTTCTACCTCTTCTAATTCTTAGAGAATATCCCCTAAGAGTAAATAACCTATTAAGCTTCTAAATTAAAGAATAAAAGATATTAAACTCTCTAGTAATAAAGAGGATAATATTACTAAACTTATATAATAGCTCTAAAAAACTAATAGAGATATAGCTTAAATATAGGAAATTATTAATAATAATATTATAGAAGTTATCTAACTTCAGTAGAATCTCTATAATAACCTAAATTAATAGTAACTTCTTACTTTTCAGTAAGAAATTAATATTCTTTATACTACTATTAATATTATCTAGACTTTAGTTAAGTTATATAAGAAACTTTAACTTAACTTATTTCAGGCTTTCAATTAGACTCCTAGATACCTTAAAGAATTCCTCACTTAAGTTAGAACCTATTAATAGTTTTATAATCTCAGTTTTAAGAATAAAACTAAATAAGTTATTTATACTACCTTATTCCTTAAGGGAAGAGCGTTTATATAGTTTAAACCTTATTTTACTAACTTCCTTACTTATAAATAAAATAATCTTAAGTTAGAGACTTAGACTATTTTCATAAACTATTATAGTTTTGAAAATACTCTAATCTTACTATTCTAAAAACTAGATAAGTAATAATAGTATAAACAAGACCTTATAGCTTTTAAATAGAAAGGTATAACTATATACTATATAGCTAAATTCAGATATATCTATACTAAACTTAACTATATTAATAATACTAAGATCTTTATATTCTATTAAGGACTAAAGGAAGATATTAAAAATAAACTTATTAAGTAAGATAAACCTAGGAATTTTATTATATATATAGCACTTACTATTAAGATTAATAACTAACTTTTCAAGTATCACTCTAAGAAAAGCAAATAGTAATAATCTTAATAACCTAATAGTGGATATAAGTATTAAGAATTACTATATAACTACTGAAACTAATATAATAATTAGAAAACTAGATAATAATTTACTCTATAAATAAGTATATCTTATAGCTACTATAGTAAACCTATAAACCTCACTATTAGAGCTACTACTAAAAATAATAAATAATAAGATTTTAAATACTATAATTATAATAAATTAAAATATATAACTAAGAACTACTACTTATCTAAACGTCAGTAGTAAGAATAATAATTTCAGCTAGTATCCAAATAAACTTAATAAGCTAGTATGACTAAAAAAAAAACCTTATACCTCTCTAACTTAGATAGTCTATTTTAATAATATTTATATTATATACTAAGAATCTAAAGATAATATAGAATAATATCCTAAGAATCCTTCTAGATAATTAGGATATTACACTAAGAAGATACTAGTAATAACTAATATTAAGAAAGAAGAAAATTTCACACTAGTCTCAGAGTGAGATTAGGCGTAAGAAAATAAAATAGTAATTCTATAGCTATAAGTAGCTAAGAGAGAATTTTACTATAGGATTAGTTAAATATCTAATAAATAACTTCTATAGAGAATTTAATATTAAATTCAGTAGAGAACTAATATTAGGGGAAACCTACTTTTTACTTAAGCTTTTATATAACTACCTAAAATAAGTAATAAGATACTAATAAAAATCCTCACTATAGTTAAATATTATAAGCTGGAACGTAAGGTTAAGAAATAACTTAATAACTTCTATTAGTAAGAATATATTAAAGTCAGTCTAGAAATCTATATTAATCTAAATAACCTATTTAAGTTAATTAATAATAAGACTAAGCTAGATAATAATATTATTAAAAACCTAGGATTCTCTATTTTATAGTAACTATATAGTAATAAAAATAAGTAACTTAGAATTAAAAATATCTATCTAACTAAAGATAAGTAATTTATTATATTTTAAAAAATTCTAAGTAACCAGATTCTAAACTACCCTAAGATAATCCTCTATAATATAGACTATAAACTTCTATAAATTAATCACTCAGCTTACTAAACTATCTTTTAAGTATATTATATATAAGATAATTATATATTATATTTCGGTAATAAATTCAATAGATAATTCTTTCTATAATACCTTAACAATAATCTAATTCTAGATATATATCTTAATATAGATCTACTATTTTAGGAACTTCAGTATTTTAATAAAGACTATTTTATAATATTCATATCCAGTAAAAACTACACTATAGTATATATAAATAATATTATCAGTAAATAGATAGACTGTAAATCAGACTACTATATAATCTATTATATTAATAAAGTAAGAGAATAATACTATCGACGTAATAAACTCGAGGAATAAGAAAAAGATACTAAAAACAGACCCACACTACTAAGACTAAAATATAGAAAGTTAATATTCAGTAAGACACTTTAAGAAAGAAGAATTGTAACCTACTATTACAAAAGTAGAATAATATTGAAATAGAAACACTATAAGTAGTTAAGAAACTAGTCCTACCTACTAAATAAGAATAAAGAAAACTATTTCAGATAAGGTCCTTATATTTACTAACAGTAGAATATAATAATAAATATCTTCACTTTAATATTATAGTAAATAGATATAAGATATAAGCTCTAATCGATTATAATACTTAAGGAAACTTTATATTACTATAAGTAGTAAATAAACGACAGATTCTATAGATCATAAAAGCTAAACTATACTAACTACATATTATTAAAGGAGAGAGTATTAAGTATAGTAGAGATATTATTAATTTAGAGATTATATATCTCCCTTTAAATTACTATAACTAGAAGGAAGACTATATTTTTAATATAATAGATTTAGGTAATTAAGAGATTATCTTAGGAGTCCTATAGTTATAAAAGAATAACTTATAGATAGATTAGGAAACTAGCTATCTCTAATAGAAGGATTCAGTCCCTGAGGATTCTCTAGATAATAAGATTCTATATAAATTAAATATAACTCTAAGAGTATAAAGATTTATTACCTACCTTAGGATTAAGGATATAATAATCAAGACGTTAAATATTATAGTAGTAGTAAGAGTTAATAACAAGACAGATTAACTTTAGACTATCCCCAATAAATATTAGATTTATAAATAACTTTTTATAGAAGAACTTAAAACTAAACTACTAGAGTATATAAACTATAATTATAAGATCCTTTTAAAAGAGGGGAAGAAACTTAGATTCAGTAAAATCTATAGACTTAATTAAACAGAAATAGAAATACTTAATAGGTATATTAATAAATACCTTAAGAAAGATTATATTAAATATTTAATATTACTAGTAGGAAACTTAATTCTATTTATACCTAAGAAAAACAGTAAGCTATAACTTTACGTTAACTATTAATAACTGAATAATATAACTATTAAAAACTAATATCTATTACTACTTAGATTAGAATTATAAAACTAACTCTATAGAGCTAATGAGTTTACAGCTTTTAACTTCAAAAAAGCTTATAACCTTATCTGAATTAAGGAAAGTGAAGAATAGAAAACTACTTTCAGAATAAGAAAAAAACTTTATAAGTACCTTATAATACTTTTCGGACTTACTAATATACCTATAATATTCTAATTTATAATTAACTATATACTATATAAATATTTAGATATTTTTTATATATTATATCTTAATAATATCCTTATCTACTTAAGAATACTGAAAGAATATAAGGAATATATTTGTAAAGTATTTTAGAAACTTCAGTAAGCTAAACTACTAATTAAACTAGAGAAAAACAAGTTTTATATATAATAAGTAGAATATTTAGAATTTACTATTATACTAGATATAATTAAAATATTAATTAAGAAGATCCAGGTAGTTAAAGACTAACTTAAACTAATAAATATTAAAGACATTTAAGCTTTCTTCAGATTTACTAACTTTTACTAAAGATTCCTTAAGGATTATATAAAGAAAATCATTCTACTTACTAAACTTATATAAAAAAACACTAAATTTAATTAAACTAATAGATAAGAAGAAATATTTTAGGATATTAAGAACTAAGTTATCTTAGAATCTATTCTCATAGTTCTAGATCCTGATAAACTATTTAAAATTAAGACTGACACTTTAGGTTATATAATAGGAGGATAACTAGGATAATAAAATATAAAAGGAATATTATATTCTTACGTCTTCTCTTTATATAAACTTAGTAGACTAGAACTTAACTACTAAATCTATAATAAGGAACTTATAGCTATTATTAAAGTATTTCAAGAATAGAGATTATAACTCTCAGGAACTAAATATAAAGTTTAGATTTATACTAACTATAAAAACCTTATATACTTTATAATATTTAAGAGTTTTAATAAGCGACAGATTAGATAGTCAGAATTTCTTTCGGAATTTAACTTTTATATTATCTACCATAAGGAAATAAAAAATAGAAAAGCTGATACACTCAGTTAAAAACCAGACTATAATATCCTAATACTAAAAGAAATACAGATTATTCTAAAAATAGATATAGATAGAAACCTTATATCTATATAGAAGCTACTTTTAATTACTAGATAAGTTAATATTAGTATAACTAGAAGAATAATATATAAGATAATTAAAAATATTTATAGTATATTAGTATATAGATATTAAGTAATCACTATAAAATTTAAAAGGATTTAATAATATTATAATAAGAGGGTTATAAGATAAAATATAATTAATATAATTAAAGATTATGAAACTTACCTTTAACGTAAGTCTAACTAATATAAGCTTTATAGTAAATTATAATTTCTTTTAGTACTTTAAAAGTTTTGGAAATAAATTTCCTTAGATTTTATTATTAAATTACTAAAGTTATAAAAACTACTTATGAGAGTATATTATAATAATACTTTTATTATAGTAGAATAATTTACCAAATATACTTACTTTATTCCCTATAAGGAATTAAATATAATAGAAAATCTTATATATATCTTCCTTGGAATTATTATTAGCTAATATAGGCTACCTTAGGAAATTATATTTAATAGAGATAAATTCTTTATATCTAAGTTTTAGAAATTCCTAATTTTATAACTTAGAGTGAAATACTATCTATTTACTACTTTCCACCTATAAACTAATAGTTAGACTGAATATATTAACTAGATCCTTAAAATCTACCTTAGATATTATATTAACTACTAGTAAGATAATTAGATTATTTTACTACTAACAGTCTAATTTACCTATAATAATACTATAAGAGAAAATACTAAAGAATTACCTTTTTACCTTAATTATAAATTTAACTCTACTATATATAGAGAATCTTAATAGAGAGAATAAGTAGTAAAATAATAATAAATATCTTAAAATTTTATACCTTTTAGGATAAGCTCCTAAAAGAACTTAAATTTATTAAGTAATAAATATATAAGTATACTAATATTTTAAGAATCAGAGGATTAATTTTTAAGGAGGAAGATAGTATCTACCTCACTAGATAAAATATTAAGACTAAATAACTGAGTGATAAATTAGATTTTAAGAAACTTAAACTTTTTGAAATTATTTATAAAATCTTGAATATTAACTATAAACTATTACTACTAGACACTATAAGATATTATCTAGTCTTTTATATTTTACTTTTCAAACTAACACTAAAAGGATCCTATATAAAAGATTATATTAAAATTAATCTAGAATAAGAATATAAAGTAGAATAAATTATTAATTATATTAATTAATACGATAATATAGAAATATAATACTTTATGAAATAGAAAGGACATAATTATATAGAAAATATATAGGGATTAGTATCTAATATTAAATACTTCAAAAAACTTTAAGAATACTAAGAATAATAAATATATAAATAAACTATAACACTTATAATCCAGATTGATAAACTAGTTTATATTCAATATCCTCAATCTAAGTATTAACTAGATAAAAAACCTTAAGGAGATAAAATATTTCTATATCTAGGAATATTATATCTTGAGAACTAAGAGTTACTAGAACTATCCACTAGAGAATCTAAACTAATAAAGCTCTCTCTAATTCTAAATAGACCCTAATTAGCCTTATTAAGTATACTTAATAACTGTAAATTATTTACTATTTAATACTTATAGGTATCTAATGTTTATTCTAGGGAACTTTCTAGTATAAAGCTAACATTATCCTCTATATTTACCTCTTTTATCCCTCTCTGGAAAGTTTCTAACTATCTCTTATAAAGTTTTCTTTATATTATACAAATTCGTAATAAATAACTAGTAGCCTCAGCTATCTAAGATTATAATTATATAAACTAAGTATAAAGTTATAGAAGCTTTTTACTTACTTTCTCTTCTTTCTTATTCCACTCTTTCTACTGAGAATTTAACTTTTATATTATATTAAGTTAGTAAACTGAAAAGATAAAACTCCAGAAAACTAATAAATAGAAGTTATAAGTATCCTATTATAAACCTTCTTAATCTTAATACATAAATAATATCTTAATAAATCCTCACTAAAATAATAAGTAATCTTTATATACAAATACTGAGTGTAAAATATATTAGGATCAATTGAATAATTTAATATAAATTCTAGTAAAGTAGTATACTTATAATCCTTAACCTAGATCCTAATAGATTTCTGTTAAGAAATATAACTTAATATAATATTAGTAATAAAAAAACAGAAAAGAAGAAGAAACCTACACTCAGATAAGGATAAGCTACCTACTTATATTAATCTTAGGGATAAGATTTTTAGAGAGGAAACCTAATATTATAACTTATTAGAATTATAGGTCTAGAGAATACTCTATAGAGTATCTAGGTAGCTATAGGATCTTTATATATAAGAGAATATAGAGATATAGGAAACTCTATTTAGTATAGAAGAACTATAGTATAAGTTATATAATAATAAGAAGGACTAATTAGTAATAAGTAGTCTATACACTAGGATTAATATACTAAAAGTAGTTTATACTAGGGATTAATTTTAGGATATTAGTTCCTAAGGATTAGGATATTTATATAAGATAAACTTAAGTCTACTTAAAGTCAGACTTCTATAGCTCTTTAGTAATTAACTTTGTAATTATTCTCAGATACTTCTAACCTTATCCCTTAATCCTCTTATTAGACTTATATCTAATTACTATAAACTCTAAAAACCTAATCTTATTAATACTATAATAATACTATTACCTGCATATTATAACTTTAACTTACTACTAATAGACTTACTTCTACTAAACCTAAAGCTAACTATAATATTTAGTAAATGTAACTTATTGACTTCTTCTAAACTTTATAGTTCAGTTTAATAAGTATTATAAATATCTAACTTTACTTTTATATACTAGGTTTTAACTTTCTTTAACTAATAACTTTAACTATTACTTATATTTATTAATAGTAAGTTTTATTATAATAAATCTTATAAATTAATATATTTTATTTATTTCAGTTATTACTAATCCTTAATATTTAGGCTGAAGTATCTTATAATACTATTTTAGAGATCAATAGTAAGATTTTAGTATATCTTAATTCCATTAGTATAGTATTTAATTAGTTTATTTCTATTCTTACTTACTATATCCTATTACTGAAGGAAACCCTTTATAACTTTAAATTAAAATCTATTCAATAAGCGGAACGTAATATTATAATAGACATTTTTTATTACTTTTATTACCTTCTTAATCCTGATAATATATTTGAAACTTAAGAATCTATGCTTTAAGTTCTTAAAGAAGTATACTATACTTAGTAATTACTTACTTTGCTTATTTACTTTATAGATATACACTTTCTTTTTCTTATAGTTTAAATAGTATACTATATTATTAAACTTGCTAACTTTATTGGAACTTCATTAATTTATTTAACTTATAAGTAGGTTAGTAATATAGTATTTCTATATTCTTTTAATATATATTTTACTATTAAGTAATAATCTGAAGTTAAGATTTTATATCTAAAAGCTTTTATAAAAGTATATTTTACTAACCTTCCTAAGATCTAAGAATATATACCTAATTTACCTATATTTAAGCTACTTAATATACCTAAGTTTAGTAATATTAAAAGTATTTTACTTAAGACGTTAGCTACCTCTAATAAGAAGTCAGCTACTTCCACTATCATTAAATATTTATATAGTTCTTCTAATAGAATATAAGTTATTATACTTTCTATTAATAATGAAAAGAATAATCTTACTCGTAATTCTTTAGTTCAAAATAAAAATAACAAGTTTAAATTTATTAAAACAAATACTAATAAGGTTCAATAACCTAAAGTAGAGAAAGAAAGTAAAGATAAAGAGGTTATTCAATACCTTCAGAAGTATTGTAAGAATATACTAGTATCTATAAGAAAGTTTACTTAAATTAGAAATTATAAAATATCTTTCGAAATTAAAAATTTCAGATACCAGCTTAAGAGTATAAAATATTAATTAGCTAACCTTAATAAATTAGCTGAATCTAAAAAGTTTATATTTATTAAGAAAGGTAAGTTAAAACTTAAGATTTTACGGAAATATAAAAGTTACTTAGCTCAAAATAAGGTAATTGGAGAAACTTAGCTTCTCTAAATAATTTCTTATATTATTTATATTTTAAGTTTCAGACTTAATTATAATCTCTATATTTATTCTATTAAAGTTAAAGATAATAATATACCTACTAAACATTATTATTAGTATGCAAATAGCTTGCAAAAAGTCTTTATTTCTATATTTTAAAACACCTATAATATCTTTAAATATTATATTAAAGCTATTAAGATATTTAATAGAAATTCTGTATGTTATTTAATTTAAATTATAGATTCAAAGTTGATTTGTATGGATAAAAGGTGGGTAAGTTAGTAATATTAAGGTAACAGTCTAACTTAAGTTAGGTTTAAATTAGCAGAAGAAATTTCAATTAATATTTTTTAAAACTAGAAGGATATCTAACTTTATTACTTCGATATTAGTTACTTTAAGGTATATTATTACTAAAGTATTAATAGTTTTACTATCTATTTAACTACCTATTATTAGCTAAACCTTTACCCTAACTGTAAGTATAATCAAGTTACCTTTTAACTTAAATTTTATTTTTCAGCTAGTTACTAGTAATATTAAAGGTTATTATAGTTATTTAACGTTTAGTTTTATTAAATATCCCTTTGACTTAGGTTAGAACTATCAGATTCTAATTCTAGTTTTAATAAAATCGAATATATTTTTAATATCTTCTTAATTTATTTTCTATATACTAATAGCAGCAGCTAAAATATTATCTTAGAGTAATAAGTTTAAAAAACCTCTTTTAAGATAAATATAAACTTAATATAAGATCTTCATCTCTTATAGGAAAATTAAGAAATTCTATTATCTACTTATATTGTATATTAATATTACTAAGATCTTCCTCTAAAACTTAGAATTTTATTTATTATTATTGAAATTTAAGCTTTGTAGGAAGCTAAATAGCTTAATTTGGATAATGTCAATAATATTAATTTAATATTTATTAAATTAAGAGATACTCTAAACTATTCAGACTTTACTTAAGTTAAGTTCTTTATAAGCTTATCCACTGATATTATATTTATAGATATATAAATAACCCTAAACTTCTCTTATAAAATTCTTAATATAACTATATTTGTTAAATATTTATATATTAAAGTCTGGTAGATAGATATTTACTATCTAAAGCTATTAGTCTGATAGCTTAATAATTATTATAATAAACTCTTCAAATATCTCTAGATATTTTAAAGGTATAGCCTCCTTTGAAATATATTTAAAGCTAAGATATTCTATCGAAATAGTTAATATTATAATAATATTTTATTAAGTAACCTTGTATTAAATTAAGTCTCTAAATAAAGTAATACTATAGTTATAATTTAATATTTAAGTATTTATATTATCTATAAAGAAAATATCTCCTGTAACTAAGAATATTTAAGGTATCTTATTTATATTTTCTAAACTTCTAAACTGAAATTCTAGAAGTTTTATTATATACAGATATGAAATTATATAGTCTATAATATCTTAATATATTCAAGAAGAATTTGTAAACTATCTCAATAAAAGAAAGTACATATATAGAATATCTAATTATATTATAATTAATATATAGAGAATTAAACTAACCTTACTTTAATATATATAAATTATTTGAAATATTACTTAACCAACATTTATCATAAAAGATACTACTAAAAGTAAAATTATTAATATTAGTTTATATTTAAAAATAATCTATTTAGCAACTTTATTAATATATATACTATAAACTAAGTAAATCTTCTAATAGTTAGAATTTCTAACTATTTAAACTTCCAGGAAGATATTCTACTAATTCTTATTTCTTAAGTTTATAAACTTACTTTATATTAGTAATAATTTTATATACTTTCTTTTCAGTTACCTTATAATATAAAAGAAGAATATTATCTATATAAAAGAGAATAGTAATAAATAAACTCTTATTTTTAAATAAATAACGTTTCTTTAGATAAGAGGTAAAATCTAGAGACTTTAATATAATATAGAAAGCTTTATATTGTAGAAGGAATATATCTTAAAGCTTATAAAGAATTTATTTAAATTTTATATATCTCCCTATAATCTTAAATCTATTTAATAATATAACCATTATTAGAAGGCTCTTTAGATTTCTTTCAGTATTAAGAAACATATTATTAATATTAAGCTAGAGAACTTTAAAATTAAACTATATTATAATTACTATAGCTACTTAAAGAGTTTAAGTAGCTAATATTATTATATATATAATATACAGTAAATTAACTAATTATATATCTTTATATAAAAAGACTTTCACCTTATATTATTTTAAGAAACTATTAGTATTTATCTTCTAGATAAAAATCCACTTCAAAGATAGAAAGTTTAACTTTATATTCTGGCAATCTATTTCTTGCTAGGTATCCTTTTTCTTTAACTTTCTAATTTCAGCTTTTACTTTTTTAATAAAGGTTATTTAGAGAAACTCTAGTAAGTTAGTAATATTCTTTTTAATTTTAGGAGATACTACCAGTTAGTTGAGATATACTTAAATTTATATAGTTAGAATCTTCTTTTTTAAGATTATATTTTAAATAATATGGAAAATAATTCAAAAGCTGAAATTATTAGTATTAGGTTTCTACTGCTAATTAGATAAAGAGATACTAATAAAACTATTCTATTTATACCTTATAAAATCTAAGATATTGCGATTATATTCTTTCAAGAGTATTATATAATTATTAATATTAATTTTAAATTTAAGCTATTAGTATTATCTACTTCTATATTATAGCCTAACTTTTAGGTTATTAAAGTCTCAGAATTCTAAGGTTAAAAGTTACACTTTAGTTTACCTTAAGTTAACTAAATTGGGATTCTCATATAATTACCTTCAGTTTTTGAAATTAAAGTAAATTTACCTTGTAAGCTAACTAGATTCTATATTTTAAGTATACTATTTAGTTCTTTAGCTATTAATATACTTTCTAAATTCTAATATTTAGATATTTATATTAATTCTGTTAGTTTGGAAGTTAATTTAGATAGTATTAAATTTCTCTTATTAATATCCAAGATTAAGCTAAAGTTTAACCTAATACTTTAGATTACCTTTAGTATTATTACAATTATTAATAGAAGAAAGAAATTTTCATTATATATTCTTTCTACTGTAAAATGTCTAGATACCTTCTTCCTGCTTAGTTATTAACTTCGTTAAGGATTTTGTAACCTTTTTAGTGAGTATCTTATATAAATCTTAGTTCAAGTAAAATCATTTCTTATTAAATTTAGTATTTTAAGTAATAATTGTTAGAACTGCCAGATAAGTTGGTAACTCTACAGTTAAGTTATTACTGTATATGACTGTGAATTCAAAAGTAACGTAATATATGAAAAGTAGTTTTCGCAATATGAAGACCTGTGGAAGATATTCAAAAAGATAGTGGTTATATAGAAGAAGAAAGCGTAATTTAAATAGTCATAAGATTGATGGTTTTTATCTATTATTTATAGAGATATGAAGGGTTCTTTATAGAAGAATTATTCTGGTATTATAGCGTATAGGCTACTGCAGCTAAGACGCTAGGGACACTATAGTTACAGCATATAGAATACTATAGCTACGCTAATTTATAGTATATTACAGCATTTAAAGCGTTATGGCTACGCTAGTATTTTAGTGCTTACGCTACTGTAATTATAGTATACAGAATATTATAGCTACGCTAAATTATAGTATGTTACAGCAAATAAAGTGCTGTGGCTACACTAGTATTTAGCTTAGTAGCCTAAGCTTAAATACTGCTGGTACTCTGTAAAAAAGTAAACCCTTTATATAAATACTACTATATCTTAATGACCACTGAAGATAAAAACGTAAATATAGTATATCTCTATGGGGAATATTTTATATAATTTATTTAATTACAAATATTGTTAGTATTTCTTTCTGTTTGTAAGAGACCTTAATATTATATATATTAGAGTAAATATAATATCCCCCTATAAGATAGATATAGATAAATATATATAGCCTACTTATAGGATAAAAACTTTAAAACTTATAAAAAGTAAACATAGAGAACTAATAAAGTTATAAAACCTAAAACTATAAACGTAAAAAAGAAAGACCTTATAATTATTTTAAGATACTTTGTTTTGAAATTTAAATAAATATTACTTACATTTGATAGAGCCTAAAGGTTTAGTTAAAATATAAGCTGTATTATCTTCTATATTTATATAAAAAAGAAATATCTCTTTCTTTATAATTAGATTTCTTATAAAGTGAAACCTGATATTGATATATTTTTCCTTTTTGTGAAATCTAGAATTTATAGCTAGTTTTTAAATAAATAGACTATCTATAAAGACTTTCGGTTTATGAATTTTTAAAGGTTTTATTTCTATATCATAAAACTATAGTTATTATATAGATATAAAGCTTCTTGATAAGTATCTAATAAAGCTATATATTTAGCTTTATAAGCAGATAGAGCTACTGTTTTTTGTTTTATAGAAGAATAACTTATAGTATTATTATTCTTTCCTAAATAGAATATATAGGCTAAAGTAAGCCTTTAATTATTAAGATTTCTTGCTCAGTCTAAATCTGTATATCTTATTATATTCTTTATTAAAGATATATTCTCATAGTTATACATAAAACTGTAATCTCTATTATTATTTAAATAACCTCAAATATAATTAAATGTTAAAAAGTAATTTTTATTAGACTTATAGGCAAATTCTGAATAGGCTGTAACTGTAAGAGAAATATTAGGCCTGGGTTTGCGTAGAGTTAAATATAATAAAGTTTCTATTTCTTTCTGAAAATGTAACAATTTAGCTTTTATAGTAGTATTTCTATTTGGAAATAATTTAAGGATTTTATTTATAGAAATCTTAAGTTTATGTATATCTTTATTGTTATACTTCTAAATAACTCACTTAGTATATTTATTTTAATAAATAGCAGCTAGGTTTTCTTCTTTAATTTATACTTAAATTGTAACCTAAAAAGATAGAAGGTTCTTCTAATTTTATATATTTATTTTATCCTTTAGAGAATTATATATATAGTAAGCTATTTTCTGATCTATAGCAGCCAGTAATATACTATCTATAAAGTAAGCTAGAATAGCTATATATGGCTTTTTATTTAGAATACATATTACTTTACTATAAGGAGAAATAATAAGTCCTAAGGAGTAAAGAATATTTTTTAACTAACTATACTAGAGTCTAGGATTCTATTTTAAGCTGTATAACGCTTTACTTAATAAATAAAGAAGAATATAGTTATTTATTATTTATATAAGTATTTATATTTATATTTATATTAAATTCTAGAGAATTCGTCTGTATATTAAACTAAAGACCAGTTAGTAGATAAATATATATAAGTTTATTAATATTAGTATAAATAGAAGCTATAGTAATATTATATTAAATTGAAATCTAATCTAAATAAATAGATAGATTAATAATATATTTCTTATATTTAGACTTATATCTAGAGTATTTCAAAAATATAAATACAGCAAATACAAATACATATATTTATATTTTCTCCACAATTACAAAAAATACAAATACATATGATATATTTATACTTCTTAAATTTAAATACAAATTACAATTGTTTTATATTATATAAAATCTAAATTAGTTTTTTATATAGCTAAAATCTAGTATTCTAAAACTAAATACTTTTTACTTATAGCTAATTTCTAGAATATTATAAATATTCTGTAATAAACAAATAGTATAGTATACAGTCTAAATATAGGTTATTAAAAAGTATAATCTATTCAACCTAGAATGGAACGCTCAAATACATATAAATAAGCTAGTTAGGCCTTATATAAGCCAGAATAGCCACACAGAAGAATAGATACTATAACTATTCTCACATACCCCCCCAGTGGAATAACTACTAGATAAAATCTCATACTTTAAGCTCTAAATAGCATGTTTTTGACAAATTAAATACTGTAAATAGATATTAAAAGTTATTCTTTAAATATTAAAATAAAAGAAATAATATTTCTTAACTAACTTATTATAATATATATTTTTAATATAGTTATTATTAATATTCAGTAGAAGTAACCTATTAGTTCCTTCTGAAATTATATAATATTAACTTTATAAGTATTATAAACTTTAACTTTATTTATATTTACTAAACTTTCCTATCTTCTTAACTAATAATCTTAATTATTATTATATTTATTAGCTATAAATATTACTACTATAAATTTTATATATCTTTTTATATAAATTATTTTAACTATTACTAATATTTAATTTAGACTGAAGTAACTTATAATATTATTACTAAAGTTAATAGTATAATTCTATTATATTTTATTCTAGATATTATAGTTTTTAATTAGCTTATTCTTATTCTCACTCAGTAAATTCCTTTATTAAAAGAGATACTCTCTAATACTAACTTTACGTCTTTTCAATAAACGGAACTTAACCTTATAATAAGTATTTTCCGTTATTTTTATTATTCCCTCGCTCTTAATAACATATCTGGAACTTAAAAACTAATTCTTTATTCTCTCGAGGAAATATATTATATTTAGTAACTACTTAGTTTATTTATTTATTTTACTGATACTAACTCTTTATTTCTTACAGATATAATAATAAACTTTATTCTTAAACTTATAAGTTTTATTGGAATTTAGTCTATTTATATAATATAAAAGTAAGTTAGTAATATAGAGTATTTATATCCCTTTAAAATATATTTTACTATTAAGTAGCAGTTTGAGATTAAGGTTTTCCAACTGAAAACTTTTATTAAAATATATTTTACTAAATTCCCTAATCTTTAAGAATCTTTACCTAATCTTTCTAAATTTAAGTTACCTAATATATCTAAATTTAGTAATATTAAAAATATTATTATTTAGAAATTAGCTATTTCTATTAAGAAGTTAGCTACTTCTACTATTATTAAGTATTACTATAGTTATCCTAAGAAAATATAAATTATTATCTCTCCTACTAATAATAAGGAAGATAATCTTATAGGTAATCTATTAGTTAAGAATAAAAATAAGGAGTCTAAACTTATTAAAGAAGATAATAATAAAGTTAAATAACCTAAAGAAAAAGAAGAAGATAAAATTAAAGAGGTTATTAAATACCTAAAGAAATATTATAAGAATATATTAGTATCTATAAGAAAGTCTACTTAAATTAAGAATTAAGAAGTATCTTTGAAGATTAAGAATCTAAAATACTAGCTTGAGAGTATATAGTATTAATTAGCTAACTCTAATAAGTTTACTAATTCTAAGAAGTTTATATCTATTAAGAAGGATAAGTTAAAAGTTAAGACTTTAGAGGAATATAAAAGTTACTTAGTTAAAAATAAGATAATTAGAGAGACTTAGCCTCTCTTAACTATTCTCTATATTATTTATATTTTAAGTTTTATTCTTAATTATAATCTCTATTTCTATTTAATTAAAGTTAGGAGTAGTAATATACCTACTAAATATTATTTCTAATATATAAATAGATCCTGAAAAACCTATATCCCTATATCCTAAAAACCTTATAATATATTTAAATACTATATTAAAGCTATTAAGATATCTAATAATAATTCTGTAAGTAACTTATTATAAATTACTAACTTAAAGCTAATTTTTACAGATAAAAAGTAAGTAAGTTAGTAAGATAAAGGTTACAGTCTAACTTAAGCTATATTTAAACTAATAGAAAGAATTTAAATTAGCTTTTATTAAAAATAGAAATATTCCTAATTTTATTATTTAGATATTAGTTACTCTAAAGAATATTATTACTAAAATATTATTATCCTTACTATTTATTTAACTACCTATAGTTAACTAGATCTCTAGCCTGACTATAAATATAACTAGGTTACCTTTTAGCTGGAATTATATCTCTCAGCTAGTTATTAGTAATTTTAGAGATAATTTTAGTAGTTTAACTTTTAGCTCTATTAGATACTTCCCTACTTTAGGCTAAAGCTATCAGATACTAACCTCAGTTTCAGTAGAATTTAATATATTTTTAACACCTCTTTAGCCTAATTTCTATATACTAGTAACTACAGCTTAAACTCTATCCTAGGGTAATAAGTTTAAATAGTCTCTCTTAAATTAGATATAAACTTAACTAGAAATATTTATTCCCCACAAGAAAGTAGATAAATTCTATTATTTACTTACACTCTATATTAATACTATTAAAACTTTCCTCTGAGAATTAGGATTTTATTTATTATTATTTAAGTTCTAGCTTTTAGGGGACTAGGTAGTCTAGTTTAGATAATCCTAATAATATTAATAAAAAATCTATTAGGTTAAGAAATACTCTAAATTATTTAAACTTTACTTAAGTTAGGTTTTTTATAAGTTTATCTATTAGTATTATATCTATAGATATATAGATAACCTTAAAACTTCCTTTTAAGTATTTTTAGTATAGCTATATTTATTAAATATCTATATATTAAAGTCTAATAGATAGGTACTCACTATTTAAAACTACCAGTCTGATAGTTTAGTAATGATTATAATAGACTCTCTCAATATCTCTAAAATCTAACTCTATATTTTAAAATAATCTCTTGAAAGCTATAGTTTCTTTTGAAGTATATTTAAGACTAAGAAGTTCTACCTTAGTAGTTAATATTATAATAGTATTTTATTAAGTAGCTTTCTATTAGATTAATCCTCTAAGTAGAGTAATAATATAATTATAAGTTAATCTTTAAGTATCTTTATTATCTATAAAAGAAATATTTCTAGTAATTAAAAGTATCTAAAATATCTTATCTATATCCCCTAAGCTTCTAAACTGAAATACTAGGAATCTTATCCTATAGAGATACTAAATTATATAGTTTATAGTATTTTAATATATTTAAGAGGAGTTTATAAAGTATCTTAATGGGAGAAGGTAAGTATATAAAATATTTAGTTATATTATAATTAATATATAGAGAATTAAACTAACTTTAGTCTAATATATATAAATTTCTTTTAGTATTACTTAATCTGAATTTATAATAAAAGATACTATTAGAAGTAGTATTATTAGTATTAGTTTATATTTGAGATTAAAATATTTAGTAATTTTAATAATATATATATTATAAACTAAGTAAATTTTTTGATACTTATAATTTCTAATTATTTAAATTCCCAGAAAATACTCTGCTAAACTCTATTCCTTTAGCTTATATACTTACTTTATACTAATAATAATATTAAATACTTGCTTTTTAGCTACCTTATAGTATAAGAGAAGAATATTATCTATATAGAAGAGGATATAAATAGTTAAACTTTAGTTTTTAAATAGAGCAAACTCCTCTAGGTAAAAGATAAAATCTAGAGACTTTAGCGTAACATAGAAGGTTTTATATTATAGGAGGGATATATCTTAAAGTCTGTAAAAAGTTTATTTAAGCTTTATATACCTCTCTACTATCTTAAATCTATTAGGTAGTTTAATTATTATTAGAAAGTTATTTAGATCCCTCATAATATTAAGAAATATATTAATAATATCAAACTGAAAAACTTTAAAGTTAAATTATACTGTAATTACTATAATTATTTAAAAGGTTTAAGTAACTAATATTACTATATATATAGTTTACAGTAGATTAACTAATTATATATCTCTATATATACAAATTCTCACTTTATATTATTCTAGAAAACTGTTAGTATCTATCTTATAGGTAAAAATTTATTTTAAAAGTAGGAAATTTAATTTTATATTCTAGTAATCTATTTCTTACTAAATACTTTTTTCCTTTAACTTTATAATTTTAGCTTTTACTACTTTAATAAAAGATATTTAGAGAGGTTCTAGTAGGTTAGTAATTTCCTTTTAGATCTTAGGAGATATTACTAGTTAGTTAAGATATATTTGAATCTATATAGCTAGATCCTTCTTTTTTAGAACTATATTTTAAATAATAAGGAAAATTATTAAAAAGTTAAAATTATTACTATTAAGTTCTTATTACTAATTAGGTAGATAGATACTAGTAAAATTATTTAATTACACTCTATAAAATATAAGATATTACTATTATATTCTTTTAAGAGTATTATATAATTATTAATATTAATTTTAAGCTTAAGTTACTATTATTATTTATTCTTATATTATTAGTCTAACTTCTAGACTATTAAAATCTTAAGACTTTAAGGTAGAAAGCTGCATTTTAGTTTACTCTAAATTAGCTAAACTAGGATTCTAATATAATTATTTCTAGCTTCCTAGTTTAAAGTAGGTTTACCCTCTTAGCTAGCTGGATTTTATATTTTAAGTATACTATCTAATTCTCTAGCTATTAGTATATTTTCTAAATTCTGATTTTTAGATATTTATATTAATTTTATTAGTTTAGAGGTTAGTTTAGATATTATTAAATTTCTCTTATTAGTTTTTAAGATTAAGTTAGAATTTAACTTAATATCTTAGGCTACTTTCAATACTATAAGAATTACTAATAGAAGAGAGGATCTTTTAGTAGATATTCTCTCTAGTTTAAACTCTCTAAATATCTTAAGAATAGAATCTTCTTCCTCCTCAGTAATCAGCTTAACTAGGAATTTTATAATTTCTTTAGTAAATATTTTATATAAGATATATTTTAAGTAGAATTTTTTCTTATTAAATTTAATATTCTAAATAATAATAATCTTATAAAAATAGAAGATCTAGATTCTTTAGAGATTATAGGCATTTAGAATATATTCCACTAAGTATCTAATATATCCCTTTAGTTTAACCTTAAATAACTTTTTAAAAATATTTTATTTATAATATTTCTTAAGTAGGTATACTTAATATCTATAAATATAAATTTATCTCTAATATGAATATAACTTTTAATATAAACTTAGAATATATTCTGAAACTTACTAATAAAAATACTATCTAAATTAAACTTCTTTAATTTTATATAGTAATTTCTAGTTATTTTAAGTATTTAGAGATATATTATATAATATTACTACTATTTAAATTACTTCTACTTATAGTTTAGATAGTAGTTTTATAGCTTCTTATATTTTAATATTTTGAATTATTAGTTTTTCTCCTATATACTTACTTACTCTAACTAGCTTTTTTATATATAAGGGAGATAGCTTAAGATTAATATCTTACTTTTTTACTTAAGTTTAATAATCTATTTTACTGTTAATTACTATTATAGTTTACTTAATATCCTAATAAATCTTATAAATTAAAAAATCTCTCTAATATTTAACCTATTTTGTAAATATTATAATTACTTAATAAACTAAGTTATAGGTTTTATCTATAAGAGTAAATATAAAGAGTAAGCTTGAGAACCTATTCTTAATAATAAGTGCCTATAAATTACCTATATATACCCTAGGAAAATTAAATAAGTTTCAGGAGATTCTATAAAATGGGTAAACTAAATATAATTTAGATAGTTATCTAGAAATAACTTATTAAGAATAAGCTTCTATATAATATAAATAGTCTAATTACCTTAAGTCTGTAATTTTTACCCTCTAAATATTAAATATTAGATACTTAAGAGTATTAAGATTAAGGTAGCCTGCGTGAAGATATTAAGTTAGGATATTATTAGACTTATTATCTAGTAGAGATACTGAAAGTTAAAATTATAATAATAAAATATAAAGTAACTTCAAGATTATATTAGAAGTATTTAAATAGACTATTAAGTAGTTAGAAAATAGTTTATATTTAAGAAAGAGAAAATTATATTTTCTTAGTAACTATCTTATTATAATAAAGTAGTTAAGTAGTTTATATTTAAGTGTATAGTTAAATTCTATATACTAAATCTTAGTTTTTTTGAGGAATAAAGTTTCTAAAATAACGTTAGTATAAAAATCTTTAATATAGATAATATTATCTAACGTTAAATTAAGTATATTCTTCCCCTTTAGATTATTGAGAATATTCTCAATTATATACTTACTTTATCTAATAATTAGAAAGTTAGCTAAACTATACTAAACTATATCTATCTCCTAACTTAACTTAAAAGATTCCTCTTTAAATAATATTATAAAATTAGTAATATAAACTACTTTATAACTATTAAAAACTATATTTACTAAAAGTAAATAAGATTCTTAAGTAGTAGAAAAAATACTTAGAAGTATATCAGTATTTAACTATTTAAGAAGAGAGAGATTAATATTAATATATATTAAATTTGAGAGATATTAACTACTTCCACTAGATTTACTGCCTGAGGAAGTTATTTTAGCTTTAGAATTATCTGAGGATAGCTTTTTAGCTTAAGCTATATAATTCTTATTATCAAGTTATTCCTTTTTAACTAGCTTCTAATGGAGTCTATATAGTTTAGAGTTATTAATTCTATTAATTATTATATTTTAAATAGTAAATAATATATAAATATTAGGAAATTAACTGTAAGTATTAGTAATAGTATATTTAATATATTTATAATTTTCAGGTAGGTATAGATACTATCTCTAGTTATATAGATATTTTAGTTTTAATTAAGTTATATTATTTAATCTTCCTGCGAGAGTAGTTAATATAATTAGTATTTTAGTTTAGCTTTTAGCTAAACTTTTATTAATATATATTAGGGAAGCAAAAATCTCTCTATATTAAGTTAGACTAATAATTAGTAGGTTGAGAATCTTATTCTTAATTACTTTCTAGTAATATTTAGAAGTTTAACTAAATATAATATAGTAGCTAAGTACTTAAAGTTACTTCTTAACTATAAGTATACTCTTAATCTTAGGGATATTAAATATAATTACTTAAAGGTAAATTATATACTACTTATTATATTAAGCTGAAGTAGAGATATTTAAATTAGCTTTTTCCAGGATTCTTTTATATTCTATTGAGACTCTCTATTATATAACTAACTTATTCTAAATATATTAATATTTCAAAACTTTAAGGAATATTTAAAGGGATATATTATTATTATTAAGAAACTCTATTTAAGCTGGCGTGAGAAAATTATTATTAATAGTTATATATACCTATATCTGAATTATATTACAGTATTTCTTAATATCCTTATAGTTAGATTTATAAACTACTTAAAGTTTAAGATCTACAGAATAGTAGTTAAAAATACTTATAGTCTTAATTATATATAAGTTTAAATTTTTAGTTTCTTAAGTAGTATTTTCTATAGTTAGCTAAATATTAAAATTTAGTAGATTAAGTAGTTTTATAATATTAATAGTTAATATAATATCTAGATTAAGATACTTCTAAATATTTCAGCTAGTTATATAAAATTGAAAAATAATATACTACTAGTTGAAATTAATACTATTATATAGCTTAATCTTAGTATTAAGACTACTAACAGTTAAAAATACTATATTAGAATAGTTATAATAGATCTGAAAAAGTATTTATTTCTTTATACTATAATAATTAATAGGAGTTCTGGGGATAATTAAATAAATCTGGACTTATAACTATAATAAATAAATAGTATAGTATACAGTCTGAATATAGGTTATTAAAAGGTATAATCTATTTAATTTAGAATGGAATGCTTGAATATGTATAAATAGGCTGGTTAGGCTTTATATAAACTAGAACAGCTATACGGCAGAATAGATACTGTAGCTATTCTCACATATTCTTAAAGTTAGATAATAATAAAGATTAGTAGTAATATTTTATAGAGAGATTTAAAATCTATATTTACTATACTAGTAATATATTACTTTATTAAAATCTAGACATTATATTAATACTATATTTTCTCTTATATATTAAGTAGAATAATAGAAATACTTTTTAATATTATACTAATATATATACTTATATTAAAATATATTTACTATATATAATATATTATAGAATATTCTAGTAATTTACTATATTTCACTACTATTAAAAGTATAATATTAAAGTTCAATTCAATAAATCGAACTATCTATATTATATTTATACTTAATAAAAACGTATGTTATTAATTAATTCAAAATGTAAATTTAATTTGTATTTAATTACAAAGAAAACAAATACAAATACATATATTTGTATTTTTTTTACAAATACATGTATTTTTGAAAAAAACAAATACATTACAAATATATGTAATGTATTTGTATTTGTATTTGTATTTGTATTTGTATTTGTATTTGTATTTGTATTTTGTAATTGTATTTTGTATTTATATTGTATTTTGTATTTATTCTTAATACTCTGCTTATAGGTAATACTAAAGGTCTCTAAATAATTAATATCTAAATATCAATTATAGCCTTAAGTTACATATCTAGCTTTATATATAGTTTCTTTTATTTTATTATTTGTTTTTAGTATATAAATCTATTTACTATTTAGTATATTAATATATTTGATATTAATAGCAGATAAAGATATAATTCTCTAACCGTTTATAGATTTTATTTGTTTAATTTCTTTTATTATAGCTAGAATTTAGATTCTATATTTAGGAAATTTAAATACTTAAATAAAGGAGGTAGGGTTTTCTACTTTATATACTGATAAAATATAAGAAGCTTTATTATCTTTATTAGTATATTTATATAGCTTTATATAACTGTTTAAATTTGGATAATCTAAAATAGTAAAGAGGATACTCTCTTTATAGTCTTTATAGTTCTTCTTAGCTTTATCTGATATGGAAGATATTTGAATATATAAGTTGGTGTTTCCCTATATATTCTTATCATTTTCTGTATTTAGCTCTAAATTATTATTACTATTTATATTATTTATATTTTCAGTAATTTTAACTTCAGCAGTTGGATTCGTTAAAGAGTTATTATTATTATTATATTTATCAACATCTATATTAGAAATAGAATTATCTGGATTTAAATCTAGATTATTATTAGGTTAACTAAGCCTTTCAGAAATTGTATCTAAATTAATAGATAAAGGTAACCTTTTTCCTGAAGTATTAAAAGTATTTTCTAAAGCTTATATATCTCTAGACTAAATAGCTTTCTGTTTCTTAAAATTCCAATTTTTATAGGTATTATTTCCGTAAGCTATAATAGCTTCTTTATAAGCTTTATTATTTAATTTTCTAGTGTTAGGACCTTTATTTTTATAATCAAGAGGCTACCTTACATCTTAATATTATTAATATTAGGCTTTATTTTACTTTTTTATTTTCAGGGAGTCCTGAAATTTATTGAATTATAAGGTGTTTTATTATATATATATATAGAAGCTATTAAAGTATCCCCCCATAAATAATAAGGTAAGTTTAAATAATATATAAGAAATCTAATTTTATTTACTATAATTTTTATAACTCTTTCTACTAAACCGTTAGGTTTATAAATAGAAGTAGGTTTAATATTATAGATAATACCAGAGTAATTATAAATATGTTTTTATTCATTTATTAGAGAATTTATTACCGCTATTAGTATTAAATCCTTTTACTTTTCTGTTATTATTATTTTTTATCAACTCTTTAAATTTAAGAAAAGGTTTAGAAACTTCTTCAGTAGACTTGGTTTTTAATAAAACTCCCTAAGTAAATCTAGTTAATTTATTCATAAATAAAATAGATTTAGTATACCCATTATATAGTATAGAAGTTATAAATTGATATGACTCTAAATTAATATAATCTAAATAGTGAAGATTTAATCTCTATTCTTACTGAATTTTATTTATATTATTTATAAAGCTTTCTTTTATATAAACTTTATAAATAGATAGTTCTTCTGTTATATTTATATGAGGTAAATTGAAAGTTTTATTCTTTAAACTAATTATGGCTTTTATATTTACATGATTTAAATAATTATATAAAAGCTGAACATTTTCTAGATTAGAAGTTATAACAATAAATTCCTCTTATAAAATAGAAATATTAAATTTATATGGATTATTTCTCTTAAGTTCTACTAATAAAGTAAAGTTAGTTTTTATATTATATAATATTGGATTTCTCTAAAGAATTAATATTATACCTATAAGATTGAGCTTATTTTAAGATAATAAATTAATTTTGAATTCTGGAATATAATATACTTCTTTTAATATAAATACTTTATTTTCTAGAGAAGCTTTCAAATCTCCTACTACTTTAGCTATAAGGTATATAATTCTTCCCCATTTGATTTATTTTTTAATAGATTTAATATTAAATAAATTAAATTTAGTTTTAACCATATAAATAGTAGCAGCAGTATTCAGGTAAAAATAAATATTTATATAAGTTTTTCCTTCAACTAAATTCCCAGAACATCTAGAAATCTCTTAATTTATTAACAAATCTAGAGTTTTATTACTATTATTATTACTTTTTTGGGGGGTTGTTAGATAATTCTTATATCTTTGAAACGTGAATTCTGTTCTTCAGAAAGAATATCAATATATATATATTTAGAAATAAATTCTTGAGATTTTATATTTTCTTCTTTAATAATTTTCTTATCTTCTACTTTTTTAACTCCTTTATTATTTCAAGTAGTAATATTAACAGATTCCAAATTATTATTTTCAGATTCTTTCAATTTTGTTAAGTTATTATTAGCTGGTTTATTCTTCCACTAACTGGAAGACTTTTCTGGCTGAAGGTAGATATAACTTTCCTCTATATAATTATTCTTCTCGTAATCTTTAGTTATAAAATATTCCTTTTTGATTTTATATAGCTTTTAAGTAACTTTGAAATTCTTCTTTTTTAAAGTTTCTTTAGTATAACTAACTAAGGTAGTACTTTTTCTTCTAGATGTATTTAATAAATTAGAAAATAAAAAGTTTATAATATAAGCCTTTTTATTAGCCTTAAGGTTTTAAGTTACGGAAGTAATTAAACCTTTATATGTAAAGTTTAAACTATCCAAAATATAGGCTATAATTACCTATTTTAATAACTGTAAATCATTATAAAATAAATTATCTGTTAAGTTCTTAATTATATTTATAAACTCTTCTATACTACTAAAATTACTTAAAGTAGTATTAAAAAGCTTTTTGTAAGTTAAAAATCTATTGGTAAATTCAGATAGCTTATAGAGCTTTTGTAAAACCTTAAATACTTGAAGAATATTAGTGTTACTTTTAATAGGTTTAAGAGAATTATTTCTATAGTATAGTCATATATAATTTAAAGTTTTATTCTTTTTTTTTGATTAAAGATAATAAGTTTAGTTATATTTATAGTAATATTTATACTTGTAAGTAAAGTTATTATATAGATATATTAAACCTTATAGTTTTTACCTCCTATCAAGATAGAAATAGAAATCTTACTAATTTTATTTATTTTTATATATAAAGTCATAAATTACTTAAAAACAATTCTTTATAGATTTTATAAAGAAGAGACTAATTAAATAGTAAGTTTCTAGTATATAGTACAAATATACCGAATTTTCTAAAATAGAAGTATAATTTATAGGATAATCTAAACATTAGAAATTGAAATTCTCTTATAAGATAGAAATATAACTTAATAGATGAATTTAAACGGTTAGAAATTTAAATTTTATATATTTCTAAGTATTTCTCTTTAAAGTTGAATAGATTTAACTATTCTTTCTCTTTCGTTATAATATTATTTAAAAGTTAAGAAATAAGTTAAGGAATTTAAGATATAAGTTACTAATTTTCAGTTTAGATAGATACTCATACTATTAAAATAATTTAAAATCAAAAAGCTGATAGATATCCAGAAACTTCAAAATAATAATCTATAGAAAATAAATCCAAAATAGCTCAAGAACTATAGGATATTAAACTAGATAGAAAAGCTGGATTTTCAGGCGATAAAATAGCTTATTAAATAATTTTAATCTTAGATAAAAATAACGTAATTCCGGTAAGAAATTCGATTTCCATAAAAGAAGTAAATAGGTAAATTCTTTTACAGATTGTTTTGAAATATTTAATTCTTATAAATAAATAAGAAGGGTAATTCTTCAAAGAATAAAATAAAGGGTTTTTAGGTTAACAAAGCTAAGCTTATAACCTATTAGAATTAATAGATACGTTAGTAAATTTACAGTTAAGTTATTACTATAAATAATTATTTAGTTGCTTTTACTTTATACCTATAGTAATATCTAAGTTATTTATTCTATATATAGTTCTGATTGTAAACTATACTTCAGAATAGTATTGATGCTAATACCGGCTTGCAACTGGTGTAAATGGTAATAAAATTACCTATTATTATAGATAATTATACCTCCAGTTATAATATTTAATTCTATAGCGGAGAAAGACCTTATAGTAATAATCTATAAAGCAAAAACGTTAGTAAGACTAAAGCTTAATATATATAACTAAAAGTAACTATTAAGATTATAAGGTTAAGAATCTTTATAAACCTCTTAGAAATAAAATAAAATAGAAAGTCTATAAAAGCTAAATATTCTATAATTTAGTACTGTTTTATATTCTTCATAATAAAATCGAAATTCCCCTTAAATTTATATAGCTACTTACAGCCAGGGAAATATAATAGCGGAAACTAAATATTTTATTATAATTCCTATAACTGGAGATATTAATATTTTCTAGAGGGTCTAAGTAATATTATAAATACTAATATTAACAGATAGACTCTAGATATTCAGAAGGAAATCATTTGGCTATTTTGTAATATATTATATTTAGTTAATAATTTTAGAAATTAGTTATTATTTAGATAATATTTTAATATTAATATACTATATTAGTTACCAGATACCTTAAAGTATTATAGTATTATAATTAATAGGATTTTGAACATTATATCCCTATATTAAATATATTAGTATTTATATTATTATTATTTATATATTAGCTATATTTAATCAAAGTATTAAGATTATTTACTAATAAAAGTAAGCTGAATTCTATTATACTTATATAGAGATTATTAGTTAGCTTATATTAACAGCGGAAAACGTTTATTTTAATAGTAGAAGACTTTTATATTAAAAGTGTAAAGTTTTATCTTAAAGGTAAGTAGAATATAGTCTGGAGGATATTAAGATTATAGATATTAAGATTATAATAAATATTTAAATCAAGTAGCTATAGTTAGTAGTAATTAACTTTCTTAAGATATTCAAACTATGTATAAATAGCGTAAGAATATAAGAATATAAGGATATAAGAGCGTAAGGTTAATATAGAAGAGGCTATTAGTTATTTAGTATTGAAAAGATTAATATAGAGTGGATATACTAGCTGCTATAGCTATAAGAAGTTTAAATCTAAATTAACTTAAGGCTGGCTATAGTAGTTAGCGGGGGGTAGAAAAGCTGAAGTTATACTTCAGGGGGTAATATATCCACTAATAGTTGCAATAGAATGTAAGCTATCAGCCTCTCCCACTGTAAATAATTATAAATTTAGAAGTAATATAATATATAAAAAATAGTTTTCGTAATATAAAAACTTATAGACAATATTCAGGAAGATATTAATTATATAGAGAAAGAAAGTTTAATTCAAATAGTAGTAAGATTGATGATTTCTACCTATTATTTATAGAGATATAGAGGGTTTCTTTATAGAAAGATTATTCTGGTTATTATAATATATAAATTACTACAGCTAAAATACTAAGGATAATATAGTTACAGTATATAGAATATTATAGCTATATTAATTTATAGTATATTATAGTATTTAAAATGTTATAGCTATATTATCATTTTAGTGCTTACGTTACTATAGTTACAGTATATAGAATACTATAGCTACGCTAAATAATAGTATATTACAGCGAATAAAGTGCTGTAGCTACGCCAGCATTTAGCTTAGTATTATAAGCTTAAGTACTACTGGTATCCCGTAAAAACGTAAACTCTTTATGAAATTACTATTATATCTTAATAACCACTAAAGCTAAAATAGCAAATATAGTATGTATCTATAGGGAATCTTTTATATAATTTATTTAACTATTAATATCATTATTATTTCTTTTTGTTCGTAAGAGAACTCGATATTATATATATTAGAATAAATCTAACATTAATAGCTTGGAAGAGTTAGATATAATGAAAAAACCAAATTCTATAGTAACTAATAGTAATATTAATAATATCAGGAAGTAGTAGCTCCCCCAGAATAAAAGCAATCTTTCTAAAGTAGAACTGAATTGATTAATTAAGAAAGAAATAATAAAATTAAGGAAACAGCGGAAGTTAGAGAAGCTAATAATTTTAGAAAGAGAAGAAGATATAAAGAATGAAACTACCAGAAATTCTACTATTTCTATTTTCAAGCCTAAAAGAAGAAGAAAAAACCTCTTAGTAAGATAACTTACCTCTATTTACTATAAGGAAGGTAGCTAGTTAAACCTTAATAGTTTCCTATTTAAACTTAGAGAATAATTTATTATAGTGGAAAATAACTTTAAAGTAAATAAGAATAAGATTTAGTATATAAACTTATACCTTAAGAGTATTACCTTTCGCTATGAAATTAAGTAGGTTTCTATTATATATAGTAATAATATTAAGTAAGTTACCTAAATAGCTATAGAAACATAACTTAAGTTAAATATAAATAATATTAATACTAAAGTTATTATTATATTTATCCAGCTAAATATTATATAATAAAAGGTTAGCTAAATCTACCACTAGTTTATTAATATCTATAAGATTGTTAAGATTAAATATTTATATATTTAGCTAGAGAGACTTTATATTATTAGTATTATTGACTACTTATTACTAAAGTTAAAGAAAGTAATTATAATTAGAAACCTTCCAGTAACTTACTAGAAACTAAATTATGTTACTAAATAGATGGAAACGATTAAATAATTTATAAGTAAGTTAATTAAAGTAATTTTTACCTATAGAATTCCAAAGTAAAGAAGCTACAGACTACTAATAGTGTTAATAGATTTCTACCAGAGAGATAAATAGTAAGAATCAGTCTAGAAAGTAATTTACTACTATAACTATATTACCTAGAATTAAGTAAAAGGATATTCTATAAACTAAGATTATAGCCTTCAGGAGGCCTCCAAAATATTATAACTATAATAAAATAAGCTATATATTTTACTAGTATATAGAAGATAGTTACTATATATATAAGACACCTAGATATATAGAAAAACCTTATTGTTTAGTGGTAACTAAAGTTAATAGTATTTAAATTCCATAGCATCCGAAGCTTTACTGATGCTTTAAGGTTAAAATATTAATTTATATAGGGAAAGGTTAGAGGAAGAAGAAAGTACTTATTAACCTGAAGGCTAATAGGAATATTCTAGGTTAAGATATATTATATAATACCATACTTATAGAAATTAGCGAAAAACTAAGAAATATTAGATTTCTAGAAGAAAATAATATCTAAGTATAAAATATATATCATAGTTGCAAAAAATACAGATAACCTTAAAATGATAAGAATAACATCTAATATATTTTAAATAAATAAAGCTGGTAAATACAATATCATTCTACCAATTTCCCAAGGTAGAATAATAAAGCTAAATTTGAAATAGAAAGCTTTAGGCTAAATTTATCTCTTAGCTATTAGTAATATTAAACTAATACATAAAATTGGGGTAATTAATAAGGCTAAAAGCTAATTTAAATATATACTGGTAATTTCAACCCTATTAGTATGAATAGAGGGAAAGTAGTAAGCTATATAGTAGTAATTTAGGGAAGATATAAATAAGAAGATAAATAAACATATCTACTTACTATTAAAATACCCAAAGTAAATCTATATTCTTTATATAAAAAGATAGATATACTAACAAAAGAGAATACTTATATATATATAATAAGGTTAAAAAAGAATAAAAAGCTTCTATAAGATTCTATTTACCTTCTTATGGAGAAAGGCCTGAAGAAATTATAATAATATTTAATAATAATGTTAGAAAAAGAATAAACTAGAATATCTTAAAGTTTAGTGGGAATATTAATTCTATTTATTATAAAGAAAGAAAATAAATTAAAATTATATATAAACTATAAAAAGCTTAATAATATTACTATTAAGAACTAAATATCTCTATTTCTTATTATTAAAATCTTAAACTAACTAAAGAAAACCTTATAGTTTACTAAGCTGAATCTAAAGAATATATACTATTCAATATATATATAACTGAACGATAAGTAGAAAATAGTATTCAGAATATAATATAGATACTTTGAATATTAAGTTGTACTATTTAGGTTTATTAATATTCCAGTAGCCTTCCAGATATATATTGATAATATTCTGGTAGATCTGATACATATTACCTATATTAGTTATCTAAATAATATCCTAAGTGTTATAAAAATAAAGAAATAGTATATAGAAGTAGTAAAAAAGATACTTAACTAGTTATCTACTATAAGGTTTTATATTAATCCGAAAATATATAAATTATGTATATAGATTATTACATTTCTAGAGTTTATAGTCTTTCCTAATAGTATTATTTTAAAGAAGAAGAAAATAGCAGCTATAAAGAAGTAGCTAATATTTATTGGTAGTGGAAAGATTTAGGTTTTCTTGAAATATATAGTCTTTTATAAAAAGCTTATTTAGAACTACTTTATAGTAAATACTAAACTTACTAAATAATTAACTAAATGAGTAAAAGAATTCTTTCTAATAATCTTTAGGGTAATAGAAACTTTTAAAGACCTATAAGAAAGATTTACTTAAACTTCCATTCTATATTATTTTAATTTATTTCTACTAATTAAGATAGAAACTAATATCTCCAATTTTACTACAGAGGTAATAGTAATCTAACTAGAGAAGGGTAAATAGTAACCACTTATATACTTCTTATAGAAACTAAACGAAATAAAGTTACAATATAAAATATTAAAAGTAAAGCTACTAGCTATTTATAAAAAAGTATTTATAAAAGAATATTACCTTCTTTACTTTTAATATAAAATCACCTTTATTACTAATTATTTAAATTATTAATATCTAACTATTAAACTCTAATTTAATAGTAAATAAGTAAGATTTCTCTAAGATATATTATTATTTAACTATATTATTACCTATTAACTGAAAAAGTGAAATCCAGCTAAGAGTTTCTTAAGATAATGAAATTACTAACTAATAAAGAAAGAAATTTAAAATACTAAAATAACCTTCCTTAAGAACTTTCTAAATTAATTTCCAGATAGAATAATAGTAATATTCCTTCAGAATCAGAAACCTTAAAAAATTTCTAACGATCTTATTTTAAGGAAATTGGAAGGAATATCAAAAAAGAAAATTAGAAAGATATAAAAGAAAGCTACTATTAGGAAATAAGACGAATAGTAAGTAAGAGGTAGTAGATAATTTCTTAATAATAAGAGAAAAGTAAGATTCTAAAGTAAACTAATTCATCTAAATAGTTACCTATTTTAAGTTAATTTGCTAATAACGTTTTATAATAAACTTCTGAAAGAATATCTAGAAGTTATTAAGATACTTAAGATATTAAACTAAATATACTAATAGAAGTTAATAAGAAAGAATATTATTAAATAAATATTTTAATATATAGTATATAAAAAATTAAAATTCAGATACTACCTTCTATATAATATATTAATATCTTTCCTAATATTTATTAACTTCTAGTAACATATTAGTATAACCTTTATTACTAAACTACCTAAGTTAATAGAGTATTTAGGAAAAAGCTATAATAGTATTTTAATAATAGTTGATAAATTTACTAAGTATTTTGTCTACTTACTTACCAGAAAGTTCTTAATAGCAAATAAACTAGTAGCCTTACTGGTAAATAATATTCTTCTTAAATATAAAATTCCTCAGACTATTATATTAACTTAAGAATTACTATTTATAATTAGATTATAGATATTTATTACCTACTTACTAGCTATTAAATAGAAACTAAATATTATATGAGATCTATAAATAGATAGTTGAATAGAGTATTAAAATCGAAATATAGAATACTTTCTAAAGATAATAGTTAATTTTGACTAACATAACTAGGCAAAATAGTTACTTATAGCTACGTTTATCTATAATATCTCTATTTATAATATTACTAAAATAATATCGGTAAATATTTTAATAGGCTATTTACTAATAGAATCTTATGATAATATTCCAGAGAAAGTTAGACTTTAAGTTATTCTAATAGTAAAGAAGAAAGTAAAATATCTTTAGTTATATTATAAGTAACTTAAGGTTCTACTAAAGGAGATAAATAAGGAATATGTAAAATAATATAATAAAAGAAGGAGGTAGTTAGACCTTAAGGTTAGTAATTATATATTACTATCTACCAGATGTATTGAGTAAAATAACTAACTAAAACGCTATTTAACAAATACCTAAAGCTATTTAGAATAATATAGATGGTTAATAGGAAATAAGTATTTAAACTTAATTTCAAGAAACAGATATTAAATTTATAATATCTTCTTTCTATTCAAATTAGAGAGTATAGAGAAAGGCTACTAAAATCTTACATAGTTCCTTTCAAAAGCCTAGAAGATAATATATATGAAGTTAACTATATTGTAAATTATAAAGAACCTTAAAGAAATTAATAACATTTAGTTGGATAGAAGAAATATAAGATAGAGGAAACCTTATAGAAACCTTAATATTATATCTTAAAGAAGTTAAAATCTAAGTATAAAGTAGCTATTTAGAATGTTACTAGAAAGTTATATAAGAGGTAGTAAAGCTAAGTTATTAGTAATATAAAGCTGGAAGGTTTATATTAAATCTAAAGGCTAAAGAAAAATAAAAAAACACCTGAAGATAGTAAGTAAACTGTAAAGGGAAAAGAAATATAGAATATTAGGGAGAACGTAGAGGGAAATCATATTAAGTAGCTTTATTATTATTATTACTTTCAACAGTATTATTACTATTATTATTATCCTTATTAGTAGAATTATAGGAATTAGTAAATAGAAATTGAGATTTTTAATATATTATATTAAGATTATTAGGAAAAAGGAAATTACTAAAGAAATGTTAGGGAGAAAGAAGGAAACTAATAATATAAAAATAATCAAACACTACTCCAGAAAGGTAATCTGGAAACTTATAAGAGTAATGGACTATATCTTCATAGCATAAATTTATATCTTTTATGATATATAAAAGATAGTAGTAGCTTGGAGGCTTTTCTCTAAAAGATAGTTATATTATAAAGTAGTAGAAGCTATAATCTGAGTGGCAGTAATTAAATAGTTATAGATTAATTATTTAGCCTCCTTATTCTTACCCTTATATTTAATATTAAACTTATTAATATGGAAGACTTTAGCCTAAAGAGTCTTTTTAGCTGTAATTTATATTTAAGTATGTTTCTTTTATAAGACTTATTAGTAGAAAGATATTAGAGATTAAAAATATAGAAGTATTAATATAGTTAATAGGCGAGTACGCCAGACAAGCAAGTGCGCCACCTAACTACAACCTCACTATATTTTTAACTACTATATAATATATAAGAAATTAATTAAATTCAAACTAATTAAGATCCTTCTCTTCAGATATTTCTTCAGTAAATTAATATATTTATATATTATAACTAATATTCCTACAGACATTATATTACTATTAGTCTGTCTCTATTCTTAGTTAGTAACTATTATTCTAATATATTTCCTTCTTAATTTAAGCTATAGTTTCGCTCTATAATTAAAGGTTCTCTATTTTAGCTATAGTGAGACTTCTTCTTTATTTAAGATATATGTTCTTAGTCTTCTAGTATTTACAAAATAGATTATTCTCCTCTTAAAGAATCTGGACCTTAGACTTTAATAAAGTAATTTAGTATATAAATTCGCACACTCCCTTTAATAGATACTTTATAGTTTTAATAATTAAAGTTAGTAAGTTATTTTAATAGTGGGAGATTCTTCTCTTAATAAGTTTAGATTAAGAAGATATTTCTATTAGGTTATTTAGTATTTAAGAAATCTATATAGGAAGTATTATTAGAAGAGACTCTAGAGATATTAGAGTGTATAACTTAATATTAAGCTTTAATAGTATACTTTCTATATTTAGAGGGATAAGCCTAGCCTCTCTAAAACCTTTCTGGATATTTTTAACTATAAGGGTTTCTATAAAAACCTTATAAAATATAGAAAAGAAGTCTTCCTTTATAATATAAATATTATCTTTATATATTTTATCCTTAATCTATTAACTATATATCTTCTTTAGTAACTTAAATTACCTAATATTTAAAAGTTAGAGTAAATAAGAGGAATAAGTTAGTATATAAAATGTAATAATATTATTTTCCTTATAATATATCTTAAAGTTAGCTATATAGTAACTTTTATAACTAT